>PVKE010020309.1:0-27610 GCA_004027555.1 Craseonycteris thonglongyai
AATAAAATAGAAAAGCAGCCCACTTGACAGAAAGTGGGCTTCCTGAGGGCTCTGGCAGTGCCAAACCCTGCTGTACCCAGTGCTGTACATTCAGTGGAATAGGCCCGAGTTGACACATTGCAATAAATGTGGCTCTGCTGTTGCGGCCAGTGCCACTACCAAGTAAACGAAGAATTTCAAAGATGCATTTTCTAGGTGGAAGATATGATTTTTTCTAGTTCTTGTGATTTATTCTAGCAAAGTACAGATAGCTCCTGGCAGCACATCTGGAAGGATTATCTGTGTACATCTTAATGCCACTGCGGGGCTTCCAGGGATGAATGTAACATGGTTTGTTTGTTTGTTTGTTTGTTTGTTTACAATCTCAAAACTGCCACACTGGTTGGAAGGTAGATATTATTGATTTTTCTTGATGAAGATAACTTGATCTTCCTATATGTTCGCTTTGCCCCAGTTCAAACTTTTTAAGGGAGGCTCTCTTGGTACTTAAGAGCACTCTGTTAATAATAGGCATTTTGCCTCAAGATATGTGTGAAGAGAGATAAGGTTAATGAGCACATCTTAGTCAATTTAGCTTTAATCTATTTTATGAGGTTTTTGTTAATTTGTTAGTTTCCTCATTTTCCTTTCAGGGGTTTAGCTATGCTTCTGCTTCACTGATAGAGTACAAATTGCTAAGAAACAAAGTAGAAAAAAATGTCAGAGAACAACATTAAGGATCTAGTCCTCAAGAAAATGTGTGGAGCACTTTGAAAGCAAAGGAACAGAAATTATGAATATATGCATGTTTCTAGCATTTTATTCCCCACTTATCCACCACCTGGTCTACTTATCCTCTGAGGGTGTGTGGTACAGGGATACTTTATGCTTTAGGGATGTACAGTTGGAAAGAAATGGGGAGGACAAGAAGGGCCCCTTGGGATGGGACTGAACTAGAAGGGGCTAGACAATCTTTAAGGAGAGAGGATGGAAAATAAATTTGGTGTGAGGAAAGTTAGCTGAAGAGAGAAGGACTTTATGAAGTGTTAATAGGGTCCATGTAGCCTCTCTTTGATAATTAAAAGATTGTACATTAAAAATGAGTAATTTTGTAATAGTTTTTTTGTCTTCTGAACTGGGTGTCCTCAATTTATGGTGCCATTCCAAGAGGCTGTATGTACTACATGAATAACTGCTTGCTGAGTCATCTCTGAAGATTATTTTGCTTAATTTAATATCTTTATTTTACCTCATAAAGTTTTTTGTTTGTTTGTTTTAATTTTTATGCTTGCCTTTGGTAAGTTCCTTACAAACAGAGCCTAACCAGAAATTCAGGTGCACTTGATCTATGGAGGGAGTGTTCGTCAGGAAAACCTCTACAGGAGAGAGTGAAACAGTAAGAAAGACACCAGTGAAAATGTGGTTTGACGTCAAGTATACTCCTGGTCTGATACATGGGGAAGGCTTTGGAACCTAAACAGCACTGAAGGGTTGATCCCAAATGATAATCACTTAGTCAGGGGGTATGCTAAAAAAAAAATTATCCATGACACTTGTTAGAGATGATAATACAGGTATTATTCAAGGGAAGCTACTGTAATAGGGCTTTGTAGTAAGGGAGAGAGGCCTCAACTCCAGCAAGGACAAGTGGAATTTATAACTAAGGAGCAGGGAGGGGGGTCAGTGAGTAGAAAATAATTAAGGAATAAGGAAGATTCTTGCCAAACTGACTCAACAGATTTCTTGCTAAAGGCAGGCTAGGGTGATAAGATAACAAAGGTAGCTGGGAATGAGGAATTTAATCAGATAGAGGGTGGTCAGATAGCAAGGCTGGGGAACTTTTGCCTAGCTTACTATGCAGGATTCTTGTGCAAACCGGATTCTGTAAAGATACAGAGGGAAGCCTAAGGTCTGGAGCAGAGGGTTCAAAGGAGCGATGAGAACTTGATCAAAGGACAGAGCTTTTGTCAGGTGGTGCATATCCTTGGGTGAAGTGGCTTCTATCAGCCCAGGGCAGTTTTCTGGAAGAGGGGAGTGTCTGTGAACTGTTAGCTACCCATACTCACAGCACATAGGGGATGGGTGACTGCACCAGATGGGTGAGAGTAATCTGGTGTTATGCAGCAGCAGAATTGGGGTTTATGAGAAGTGGTACAGAGCTGGCACTGAATGAAGCAGGTGAGCTTGGCATCTATGTGGGATAATTTGAAGAGGTAGTATTTCTTCCTCATATCAGTCAGAGCACATGCTATCTTGACTATTTAACAGGGACTTTTAAGTGTTATACATAGGTCTCAGCCACATTTTAGGACACTCTATCTCTCATATTCTACTACCTTTACCATACACCAAACCTCGATTCCCTAAATCCACTATTTGTACTTTCATCCATCCCCTACTTCCTCATTCCTCATCGGTACCTTCATTTGACTGTTTCCTACCCTTCTTCTAGCCATAACTTAAACATAACTCCCTCCTGGAGGCTTTTCTTTACTCTGAATTTTATATTCCCTTACAATCTCCTAAAGCACCTTACACGTCTTTTCATAGTACTTACCGGAATGTGTTTTAATTCATGGTTGGCTTCCATATTCATATATCTCTATAGAATACAAAGTTTATGAGGGTAAACATTAAAATTGTGCTCACTATTATGTTCCAGTACCTGGCATATAGTAAGTATACATGCTATTAATTTATATATAAATATATATAGAATAAGTGAAAGAATATCTAAAATTTTCATTACTATGAGAATGAAAATGTCATATACCTCTGCTAAAATGTATAGAAACAAAAGAATATATAGATTAATCCACACATCTAAAAGAAGACATTCTGTCAAATGTAAGTTTTGGCAGGACCAAGAAAGAACTATTAATAGAAACTGAATCCCAACAAGTGGGCTGCTGATAATAGGTAAACAGCTTATCTCCCACAATAGCAAATCTTTTTTTTTTTTAATGTATATACCTGCTCTTGTGCCTAATAAGATGCAAATTTATGTGAAAACCAAACATATCTGCAATCAAGGTAGCATCTATCCTCATGAATTGTCTCAAAGGAAATTAAAAGTAACAAGTATCATTGGGGAGGGTTATAATAAATGTATATGTAGTTTAATCTTTAAAGAGAAGCTATTTGGGAAGAGGCTGGGGATTGGTTGCCTAGACCAGAAGAGAACTACTTCATCAGGATGGATGTGGGTCCAAGTGCTAGTACTATGTAATGAGGACGGGTATGAGTTTTAGAGTCAGAAAGCCCTCAGTTTAGTATCAGCTCTGATGCTCCATGACCTTGGGTGGTATTATCACCTTCCTCATTCCATAGGTTCATCATTTATAACACTTTCAACCTAAGGCAGATTGTTGTGGAGAGTCTGTGATAATGCTGAGCACAGTGCCTAGAACACAGTAAGTGCTTAATGACTTTGACTATTTTATCATTAACACACCATACTGGCAAAGCATGATGTAGGGTACTACTACTCAAAGTAGGTTGGCATCAGAGTAGAACTGACCACAGAATCCACACATTGCCTCATCGTGCCAAATTCAGACACACCCATAGAATGTAAGAATGTAATGCCCACTGCTATTTCTACTGAGTACTCACTGTGTGTCAGGTAATTTAACTTATACTATCTCTAGTCTTTATGTGCAAATTACATGCTATCATTTCAGTGCTACATATAAGAAAAATAAGCTCAGAGACATCAAAGGATTTGCCTAAGCTAATACAGCCATGAGGTGACAGATTCAGGACTGGACCCAGATTTACCTAGTTGAAGGCAAATGTTAAAGTTAATTTTAGAAAAAAAAATATTTGAGGGCAAAATGAAACCTGGGATCTTGGCACTACATTTTCTTTTCCTCCTGCCCTGTTAGCGTGTTATTAGACAGCACTCAAAGCAAGTGCATATCCTCAGTGACATAAAGATGGGATAGAGGCTAATTAGAATGTATCTGAAAAGTAATTTTGTTGTGATTTTCCTTGACCTTAGTCTCCAAGGTAACTCCACACCATTTTTCATTCTAGCTTCTCTAAGTGCTGGGAAATAGATGTGCTTTGAGTTCCTTTTAATTCATTCTATTTTCTCTGTGATTTACTCTGCACTGTCCACCCATCTAATAGATATCCATCAACCTTACAAACACAGGTGCCTAAAAATCGGAAGCATCAACTTAATGTATTATTATATATTAAATTTCATGTATTATACACATGATAAAGACATTTTGTTCATGAGAAAAAGGACACTACTGTATAAAGACTTCTTATTTTGGATATGAAAACAGTGATCTTATAATTTACGTAATGTTCCCACAAGATTTATATTTAATTCATATAAAAATGCATCAGGTAGGCAGAACAGACATTCTGACTTGTCCTTACAGATAATGAAAATGAGTATTAAGGAGATCAAATGATTTGTCCTGTTCACAGCTAAAGTTCAACAAACTGGAATCAAAGCCACATATGCTTTCCTACTTTAAAAAAGTATATAATGTACTTTTTGTGGATTACAGAACTAACTCATATATGTTATAAAAATTAGAAAAAGTACATAGAAGAATGTACGAAGAAAGTACCCAAACTCCAACACCCAAAACTCATCATCATTCAGATTTTGGGATAGTTCTGGAATTTTAACAATATAATTTTGGTGGTGGAAGAGAACTGACTCTGGGTGGTGAATATACACTATATAGATGATGTATTATAGAACTGTACATTTAAACCTATATAATTTTACCAATCAATGTCATCCTAATAAATTTAATAAGAATTAAAAAATAAAAAGAACACAATAATGGGAAAAAGTATGATTTTGGTCTAACAGTATATATGCCTACATTGCAGTTTTTTATGTACACATTTTTATATTATAAATACTTTTTACTTTACCCTTTTCAACATGTAAACATTAAACCTGCTAATTTTAACAAGTTATACTATATGAGAGGTAATCATCTCCCACTCATGGGACCAGTGTTAATAACCCAGATGAATAGCCTGAAACCCTTACAAATTATCATATGTAAATTATATTCTACTTTAGTCACAATATAAACATTCTACATATATATTTATATATATATATATATATATATATATATATATATATATATATATATAAGATCTTAATGTATATATACATTACATTCTGGATTTATTCTTAGTGAGTATAGTATTGCTTCTTAAAAATTGCTGTCTGTCCATCAATATATTTTTAATTATGTTTGTTATATGTGATTAAATGTATGTGCACTTTTCTATCAAAGGTACACTTCTCTAGTTGTTTAATAGAAATATTTCATTAACTGCTGTTTAAGCTGTTGTATGCTAATATTGTATTTTTCATGTATGAAAATGTTCCATTATAATTACAAATTTTCAGATTAATAAATGTAAAAATTACTGTCTCTCTGACTCTCTTCTTTTTCTTCCACATTGCAAAGATTTCAATAGATGGTTTGTGTATAGTAATAATGTTTATAAAGACATAAATGTTCTAAAGTTCAGGAATTAAAAAATAAATTACGATGCCTTAAACATGTTGAACATATTTTATAGCCTTTGAAAGTTGTTTATGATGATTGTGTTATTCTATTAGAAAACACTTATTAAGTATATAAAAAAATTCATAGAAATAAATTGCATAGGCTACACCAGAATATTGATGGCAGTTTTCTCCAGGTGACATTGCAAATTTCAATGAGTATTTATTTTTTTAATAATGTAAATAATTATTAATGAAGAAACAAATAAACTTTGAAGTAGAAATGGGACTCTCAGCTGCCTATTTGCCCTTGATCTTTTCCTCAACTGTTCTACTCAGTGAAGTTTTTCATTTGAACAACCTCCTTCTAATCTGTGGTAATAATGAGAATTCTGAACCAATTTTGTCTTTTTCATATAGGATCCCCAAAGTTTACCTTTCTCCTTTAGTAAGCTGTTTATAAATAGATTGACCTTCTAAACCTCCTTTTGATGAAAAGGATGCTGATAGACTATGAAAGAAAAAACATTTGCTTTCTTCATATTCTAAGTGAGTGTCTTTATAATGTACTAGGGAGCAGTAATAATAGACCTGTTGATAATATTTCACTGGGTCCTTATTAATGAATCATTTGAACAATTAGGAATATAACAGTGGGGCATTGAGTTAAAAAGAAACACACTGAAAATCATTGAAGCTTAAAATTTTTTCTTAAAAACTTTGTGGTTGACAGTAAATTGTTATACACTTTAGGCAGGCTTTTAGGAGCTTAAGAACTATAAAGTAGCATAAGGAATCCTTTGCTTAAGCTGGGACATATCTTTAAAAGTACAAAAATGAATGTTTTGTCCACTTTATATTTTAATTTTTTCCATTTTCCTATAATGCACATAGTTTATTGAAAAGATTTTTATCTTTTTTTGGTGAGATTTGCATCCTCTCTAACAACAATTTGTTACCAAGGCAACCGAAACTTTGCTTAAAATTCTATACTTTAGTAAAATAAAATGCATTACATTTTAAGTACAGTTTTTTATTTTTTTAAAGTAGAGATGGTTTGAGATTTTACTTCTAATGGAAATGGAACTGTTTATTAATCTTTCCCACAAAAACATTGTCCTCAGATCTTGTCTGTTTTAGGACTGAAAAGCCATTCTTCTCTCCCGCTGTTTTCAAAGCTTGACACATTAACAATCATTATCAGATTTAGCTTTTGGTCTCCATCCATCTATGCAATTTGAACTTCCTTAATTGTATTTGAAACACAAGTGAGTATAAATAAATAAAATATTCAAATTGAATAAGAATGTGAAGCTATCTATAAATTTCAGCTTATAGAGACAATCAGCTAGACAGACCAGGCTAAATTATACTTTTATTTTTTTCCAGTAGTTTTATTTTCTATGAATTATCAAAATTAATACTGATGCTCTCTGCTTCAGATTTGAAGACCATGTTATATGAGGGTTGTTGGGAAAGTATCCAGCCATGTAGCCATTCTCTTGGTATTGACAATGGCTGGATTTTTTTTTCAGACAGCTCCCTATATATGTTTCTTCTCAACATTCAGCTCTTTCATGGTTCCATGGCCTGTTTTTGTTTGTTTGTTTGTTTTTTGTGAAGGATTTGTTTAGTTAAGAGCAGTTCTTACCTCTACATATCCATGGGGGACATTTGTGATAGAGAAAAACTTTTCTAACATGTATTCAAAGTCTACAGTATGAGTCTATTTCAGATAGAGTTGGCTTATTCTATGTTCTACCACCAACAACTTAGTCATTGGTTGGCTCATTCTTTGAAAGACTATTTGTGTCTAGAAAAGTAAGGAAGAAAGAGGTGAGAACAGAGGTTTGATCAACTCCCTTTGGTGGATGTGATGAGAGGACTCAAACACAGGAGTTCTGCTTTTTAATTTCTCAAAAGAAGTCAGTAACTATCAACTAGGCACTATGACTATAACAACTTTGTCAGTTTCTCAAATTTGTTTACTTTCTCCTATTGATTATTTGTTATTCCCTGTCATCCCAAAGTGAATGACATTTAACAGTTCATGGACAGAAGACCTATAAACTGTTCTCTAGGTACTGTGAGAGCTAGGGGAGATTGGGAAGGGAATGGTAAGAAGGGAGACCCCATCCAAGTCTTCAGCAATTTGAGGAAGATGGAGACAATATTCAAAGAACTGAGTGGTCAATGGCAGCGTTAAAAGCTGAGGGAGAGTTCACTGAAGTCTGTAGCATGGAAGAAAGAAGAATGACTATTGAGCATGAAGCTGAGTGTGACACAGGCTAGCACTAATATTGGAAAGGCTTCTGTGATCCTGGCAAGTGACCACCTTGCGTCAGCTTCCCCAGCTTCTCCCCAGACACTTCCCTTTCTTGATAAGATCACCAAGATTTTCATACTTGCTCTTTCGACTTCAGGGGATTTGGGACTGAAGAAACTGAGGCAACAGTCCTTCCTATGTAATGAAACAGGATGAATAGTGTTTAAGAGCAGGGTGACCTCTTTGAGCCTCAGTTTGCTTATCTGTGAATAATAGAATCCATCTAATATTTTGTTTGCAATGAAATTTGATAATTCATGACAGCAATCAGCATAGTAGCTCATTCTCCTCATATTATTTCTTATATTTCTTAACTTACATTTCTTTTTAAGATTTATTTTATTATTTGGGAGAAGGTGAAAGAGAGGTGTGGGGGGAGCCCAAAGCAGTCTCCATAGTAGTACGTCGTTAGTTGTCACACAGGTGGATCTGGAGCCACGTGGGGTAGGAACCGAACCAGGGGTCTCCTGCGCAGGAGGCAAGCACCTGCACCACCACCCCAGTGCTCATCAGTTGCACCACAGTTTAGTATATGGGTTTGCATGGGCCAGGGCCCAGATTTCATTTCAGGACCTCGCAAGGCAAGTGCTCAACCTGCTGAGCTATCCTGGCATCCCCCTGTCCTCTTAATTGACTTATAGTTTTCTTAAATATCAAGACAGTATCTTAAACCTGTTGTAGTTTTGGTGCCTAGTACTAAGCACTGTAGATTCTGAGATTCAGTATATGACTATATATGAATGCTGTATTCCCTTGGCTGGAGAAATAATAGCTAAAACGAATGGAGCTCTTACTAGGTCTTGTCTGTATTCAAGTAACTGCATAAAATCTCAGAGAAATTGATCATTGTCATTTTATAGATAAATAAACTGTGGCCCAGAGATGAAGTAACTTCACTAAGTGGTCCAGCAAGGATTTGGAAACCAGGTAGTCTAGCTCCAGAAACCTCTCCCTTAATCACTGTGCCCCGTCGGAAACTACCAGGGATTCCTCACTAGGTTAATCACTTGCCTGAGTTAGGGAAAGAAGAGGGTATGTTAGTGCCTGTATGAAATGGGCCCGTGACCACTCTGGCTTCTTCGATGTGAGTGATTTTTGTATGTGCATCATGCCCAATAGCAGAGCATGTTTTTCTTTTCCAGGAAACTGTGAGAAGTAATCTGAGAAGGTGGAAAACAGCTTTCAGAGCAAGACTTCTGGGTCTGTCACTGATGTTCTAGCGATAACTCTTTCTCAGGAATGTTCTTTTTTCTTCACTGAGCGATTTCTATAGAGACACTCTCTTTTCTATATAAGAACAAGAAGAACAAGCAGGAATACAAATATTCCAAAAATGTGCATCCATCCATATGCCATCAGTGTTCAACTAACAAGTGTTCAAATGGAGGGAGATGACTGCTATCATGTTCATACATATATTACAGAGTTTTGTTATTTATTTTTAATGGTGGTGTTGTGTGGTTTGGTTTTTGTTTTTCCTTCTTCTTCTTTTCAGAAGACTGTTAAGCTGTACTGGGCAAAAAAAGGGGATGTAATGGAAAGACCACAGGCAGATCTGTGTTCATGTGTAGCTGTATTGTATATTAGCTACATGAATTTGGTCAAGTTGTCTAACTTCACTGAGCCTCAGGGGATAATAATGCTTGACTTGCAGGACTGTTACAAAGATTATGTTTTGAATTCCAAACAATTTATATGGACAGTGAGAATTATTCAGCGGCCCCAAAGTGAGCTCTGCTTGCCTTGCCAGGCTGACAGTAGCAACCCAGATTCACTAGACCATTACACAATTATGTATATTTCCTTTTGGCTTCACAAACCTGAGCATACATTTCTTTCAGGGTTCTCAGAAAATTCAAATGGCAACAATAGTTTCTTGTCTTGGACACTAAAACAAATCACCTTCCCTCCAGATGCTCTAAGAAATCTATGCACATGCTATTCTGTGAATCATTTTAATTGTCTTACGAGCAGAATAGAAAAACATGATTATGTTGATTTAATTGTGTAACAAATTGTTGTTGGATTCTCATACAAAAAAGGTAAATTGAAATATGTCCTGTATTATCCAACATGCTGATGTAAATGTTGCCTTTGTGGATTAGTATCTAATTAACAAAGTCATCACAGTCTTTTGGTTTCCCAGTGTTGATGTGTTCCATGCAGATGGTGTAACCAATCATCCTGGTTTCCTGGGATGTAAGAATATCAGTGCTAAAACTAGGAAAGTCCCTGACAAACCAAGAAAAGTTGGTCACCTTATGTACAAAGGTGAGAGGGATCTGTGTTAAAATTAGTTACACAAAATTATCTTCTAATAAATCATTTAAAATTTCAAATATCTATTTTTTACTTAGTTGTTCCTAAATAAAGTGGCAGTGCATTTTATTTTCAACTTTAATTTCTAGGTGTTTTATTATTTTGAAGCTCACGTCAGTATAGGTTTAAGTTAACATTTAGAGTCAGAGGGGATTATTAGTCTTTAATCAAAATTTACTAATGAGGAAATTGTTGGTTTGAGTGGTTCAAGACCTAACCAGAAGATGATTTTCAGACTTTATAGTTGGATTCCTTTCCAAATCCTTCTGCATCCTGAAAATAGCTACCTCAATGTCTCAGCCAATCATATTACATTATTGGTGTGTAATTGATATCTAGAATGCACTTTTTTGTAGGTTTTTGAGCCATACCTAAATTCTAGAGCAATTTTAGAAAAAATTACGTAAAAATGAAAGAAAGAAAGAAAGAAAAAAAGAAAGAAAGAAAGAAAGAAAGAAAGAAAGAAAAAAACAAGAAAACAAATAAGGGAAGTACTCTTTAGAAAACTTACTACTTAACAGAATTCAGTTGGCACTGAATTTTAATAAGTATTTTTAAATATTATATAAAATGTGAATAGAGCCTCTTTACCAAAGTTTGTTACATTTATTTTTCTATGACTTATATTTAAGGAAAACAATTCCACTTACGTAAAAAACATAAGTTGATGCTAAATCCCTTGGTTTTTTCTTCCAATAAAATTGCTATACCTAACTCTTTTCTGTAGATAAGATCTGGAATCACCACTGACAAGAGATTCTGGATAAATTGGGGTTTTAATATTTAAGATATTTCATAGGCTAATTTGGTAACTTGGAGTATACATAGATACATAGATGTTTGTTTTATCACAGAAGAAGCACCATTAACATTTCAATCTACTCTGCTTTATACAAACACAACATTTAACTGCTGGTCTTTTCTCCTGTTACCCACATTTATTTCTCCTGCAGCATTAGTTTTGTCTTCTCTATTCTGCTTTGTTTTTCTTATCTCCAGGTATCTTTGCTACTCAAAATTTAGCTGAATGTGATTTTCACATTGCTCTTTCCCTTGATTTTACCTCCTCCTCATCTACTTGTGCCTCATTTTCACAGCCATATCCTGATCTAGTCACCAAGTCACCCATCTCTCTTCTACACAACCCCAATGAATCAAAGATTCAAATGGGTCAGGTATTAATAACTAGAATGCCAGTGTAATTTAATATCTTGCTTGTACTTTTATAGTCTTTGTTTAGCTGTCCTTCAATGCCTAACAAGAATGATAAATAGTAAGCATTGGTAGAAAGCATAAGAGTACTAGAATAAGACTATAGTACTAGAGGTTTTCTCATGTATGTTTCTATATGTCACATAATCTGTGAATGAAATGATTCACAGGCTCAAATAATGTACCACTTTGCATTTAAATAGGCAAGTATCTGTCTGTATATATCCTAAGTTTCTGAAACCTCACCTGTCTATGACTACAACATAAGATTCAATCATTTATTACATCCAAATTAGGGAGCTCTGATTGGCCTAGTTGCTAGAAATCAGCTTTCTTCTAAATGTGATTTTTGCCTATTTTTTGAGATTCACTGTGAAGCAGCATTGTTAGAACTTTCACATTTCAGCACTTATGAAGAAATGCAGTCAAGTGATACATAATTAAAAAAAACAAAAACAAAACCCTGCAATTTGGTTGCTTTGTGGAGAAGTATCTAAAGGTTGACCTTAAATTGGGAAGTGAGGGGTGGGGTACAAATGGCATCAAAAAGAATGTGTACATGGAATGCTGCTCTGGCTCCCTGCTCATAATACAGATTCTGTGTTTGTCTTTGCTCAACACCAATATATACTTTACTGCATGAATCATTACAGTTATCTGTCAGGTTTGAGGAATCAACAGCATAGAAACATCATGGAAAACCATAGGAGGAAGAGAATTACTGGAGAACAGTGGGGAAGTTACATTATATAGAATCATGTCATTTGAGAAAAATTAAATTAAACAAGACACTAATAGCAAAGTCCAAGAAAATTTTATAGCACAGTGACAACAAAAATAGTGTATTTCAACAATCAACTCTATTAAAAACAAACGAACAAAAAAAACAAAACACACACAAAAAAAACCACTACGTTTCTCACTGTGTTAAAATATTGATAAATCCTCAGAGAGGAAATTTACTGTGCTAAGAAAGCATGTGGAATCACAAGGGCTGTCCAGAAAATATCCAGCCATGTATTATAATATGAAAAATAGAGATAATTATGGCTGAATTTTTTTCTAGACTGCCCTCATATGCCAAATCATTTGAAGTTGACTGCTACTGAATGACAATATAATGAGAAAAAAGTTAGTCTCTGAATTCCTAAAATAAAGTTTCCACCCTAATTTTTTTCCACATTAACAAGGAGTCAGAAAGATGTTTTCTTAGCTTTTATTTTTTATTCCCCTATTAAATGAATGAAGAGCAGACTAGTCTTTCAAGGAACAGAAATGATTTAACAATCTAGGTGAGACTAATTTAATTCAACATTAGTGCCACGGCCAGACTTCCCTCTCAGGACTATAGTGAGTTTGCTTTCTTGGGCAATGTGTCTGCTGGCTAATAAAAACACTATTACAGAATAATGAAGAGGTCAGAAAGTATCATATGTAGCAATAGACAAAACTGTTTCCAAGGTTTTCCCACATCTAGCTCAATTTAACAAGCTATCATGTACAATGGAATATTATTCAGCACTATAAAGATATTAATTAAAGCTATGAAGACATGGAGGCATCTTAAATGCATATTGCTATGTGAAAAAAGCCAGTGTGAAAAGGCAGCTTTCCATCCTATTTCAACTATATGACATTCTGGAAAGGGGAAAACTGTGAAAACAGTAAAAAGATTAGTGTTTATCGTGAGTTTTAGAGGTAAGGAGAGATTACTAGGAGGAGTATAGGGTATTCTTAGGGACATAAAAATATTCTACATGGTACGCTCATGGTGGATACATGCCATGTTTGTCAAAACCCCTAGAATATATTACACAATATAATTTTTTTTAATTTATTTTAATTGTTTTTGACGAGAGAGAGAGAGAGAGAGAGAGAGAGAGAGAGAGAGATACAGAGACAGAGAGAAGGGGGAGGGCCGAGAACAGTCCCCATAGTTGTACGTCATTGGTTTTTCCACATAGTTTCATTCCACAGGTGGGCGGGGCTGCACAGGGCAGGAACTGGGCCGGGGTCTTCACCCCGGTGAGAACTGAACAGGAGGCACTCCCCAGTTCAGCATATGGGTCCGCACAGGCTGGGGCCGGGATTTGATCCTCTGTCCCCGGGACTACAAAGTGAGCTCTTAACTCACTGAGCCATCCCGGCTTCCCCTGTTATACAATATAAGATTGAATCCTAATATAAACTTTAGTTAATAATAATGGACTTTAGTTAATATGCCAACATTAATGTTGGTTCATCAGCTGTAACAAACAGACCACACTATTATAGGCTATTAATAAGAGGGGAGATTGGCCAATGTTTAGGGAGTATATGGGAATTTTATTTTTTTGGAGGTCTAACACTGCTCTAAAAATAAGGTCTATTTCAATATTATAATCTTCACTATAAGATAAAAAGCTATAAAGAAGTTGAATTATTCAAATACATGGGTTAGGTCAAGCTGCACTGTTATTAGTAATAAGCCCCTGATCTTGATAGAATATGCCCAAACCTCATCAAAACAATGTAAATGGTATATTTAAAGGGAATGCCTTGGGAGAAGAGGAACAAAAGAGGGCCCAAGAAGAATTTATGGGGATGCATTTAGAAGTGAATGCAATTTAAAGAAAGAAAACATATAGAAGTAAATCCTTCCAAAGTTTTATATTAGAGAAATTTTAATGAATGGTTCTTTGCATTTTACTGTCAATATATCTTTTGTTCAATTATAAAGACAAATTTTAGAAGGGGACATGAAGAAATGGCATAGTCAAGGTATAGTAACAGTATTATAGTAGCACAATTTCCTTTTCAAAAATTATTTCTTTCAGTGTTATGCTTTTATACCATTTATTATTTTTCCCTCAATGTACAAGTTATTTATTCTCATAGTTGAAAAGTTTGAAAATATAGAAAAGAACATTATAGAAAACATATATCTCCTATGATCATTTCACCCAAATATAATCAGTGTTAACATTTTGGTATATTTCCATCTAATCTCTATTTTCACCTATTTTATTTACTCTTCATTCATTTGTTTATATTTTGTCACTTTTAAAAACTGACTATATAATAGATCCTCCTGTATTAGTTTCCTAGGGCTGAAGTAATGATTTATTGAAAAATTGGTGACTTAAGTAACAGAAGTTTATTTTCTCACAGTTCTGGAAGCCAGAAGACTGAGATCAAGCTGTGGCCAGGCCTAGACTCCTGGGCAGGCTCTAGGGAAGAATTCCTTCCTTGACTCTCCTAGTGTCTGGGTGGCTCCTGACATTGCTTATCTTACAGCCTCATAACTCCAGTCTCCCCCTGCATTCCACAAGGCTTTTCCCCCTTCTCCCCACATGTCTCTTGAAAGGACATTGGTCATTGGATTTAAGGCTAACGTGGATAATCCAGGATAATCTCATTTTGAGATCCTTAATTTAATACATTTGCAAGTCTTTTTTTCAAATAAAGTCACATTCACAGGTTTTAGAGGTCACGGTGTGGGCATAAATTTTTGGGGCTACCATTTAACCCACTATTCTGTTACTGGAAATTACTGGGTTAATGTTTGATATTTTTATATTAAAATTCTTACTACAACATAGCTCATTGGCTCTAAATTGCCCACCCTTTACTTTTTGTCATCTCTGCAATTAACATGCATTTTATAAGTGATGACATATCATGTTGCTAACTTTGTTTTTTCTCCTTCCTTCCTTCCTTCCTTCCTTTCTTCCTTCCTTCCATCCTTCCTTCCTTTATTTCTTTCTTCCTTCCTTCCTAGTGGTATGTAAAGTGTGTTGTATCTTACATTCAGATAAGGTAAAATACAGTATATTTTACTGTATTTAGCTTGATTTAGAAACTATTAGGGTGTGAACGACAGTAAAACAGCTGTATATATTTTATGTATATAACTCAATGAGTTTGGAGTAAGTATATACCTGTGAAACCTTCACCTCCCAAAGCTTCCTCTGGCCTTCCCCCACCCCTACCTCTACCCCTGCCCTTACCTGTGGGTCAATTGCCAAGACCAATATAAAGGAACTTTTCCACCTGTGTTATTTTTTCTAGGAGATTTATAGTTTCAGGTTTTATATTTGTCTTTAATTCATTTTGAGTTAATTTCTGTGAGTGGTATAAAGGTTTGATTTCATTCTTTTGCATGTGAATATCTAGCTTTTCCAACACAACTTATTAAAGAGAATACCTAGTATTATCAATAGGACAAGGAATAACAAGTGCTGGAGAGGCTGTGGAGAAAAAGGAACCCTCATACACTGCTGGTAAGAATGCAAATTAGTACAATCACTATAGAGGACCATGTGGAGATTCCTAAGAAAATTGGGAATGGAGCAGTTATATGATCTGGCAATCTTCCTGCTGGGTATCTACCCCCAAATTTGAAAAACCTTAGTCTACAAAGACTTATGTGCCCCAATTTTCATCCCAGCACTGTTCATGATGGCCAAGTCATGGAAACAATCAAAGTGCCCTTTGATAGATGACTAGATAAAGAAGCTGTGGTACATTTATACAATAGAATATTACTCAGCTATAAGAAAAGAAAAAATACTCTTATTTTCAGCAACATGGATGGCCCTTGAGATCATCATGCTAAGCAATATAAGCCAGACAGAAAAAAAACAAGAACCATATGACTTCACTCACATGTGAAATATAAAACAGAAAGGAGGCTTGGAGGTGAGAGAAGAGGGAGGGAGAGCTGAATATATGGTGATGGAAAGAAAGAAAAAACCACTCTTCTTTCCCTTTTATGTGTTCTTGGCACCCTTGTCAAAGACTTAGTTGACTGTACATCATGGGTAGTTTATATCTTGGATCTCCATTCTGCTGCATTGGGCTATGTGCCTGTTTTTATACAAGTACCATACTATTTTGATTACTGTGTGTTTGTAATGTAAATTAAAATCAGCAAGTGTGATATTCCAGTTTTGTTCTTATTGCTTTTCTTTTTTTTAAACATTATAGGATTTTTGTGGTTCTGTATGAATTTTAGGATTGTTTTTTCTATTTCTGTGAAAAATGACATTGGAATTTTGATAGGGATTAAAGTGAATTTGTAGATTACTATGGGTAATATGAACCAGTAGCTTTGAGAAAAGTTGTATCAGTTTATATTATTATTAATAATTTGAGGACAGTCTTTGAATATTGAATATTTTGTTTAATTCCCCAATAAAAATGGTAAGCATGGTTTTATTCTGAATTTATTTAATTTGACTACTTGTGAACCTTTTGTTTTTGTCAGTTTTTCCTTTTTTATTAAAAGATTAGTTTTGCTTTTAAATGTATTATTAATAAAAATTATGACATTGAATATCTACCAAGTGCTTGCCAGATACTACCCCCTGCAAAGCAAATATTAATTTCCTTATTTTGTTTGTGAGGTAACTTATTCATGAGTGAATTATGTATTTCCTAAAAATATTAATTTGTTAGTCTTAAAGAACAACTTTCTAGATTATTTCTAGTTTGAGAATTGCCTTGTGCATTGTTTATATTACTTAACATTTAAAAAAGTGTTTTTGTTTTTGTTTGTTTAATGCAGTCACTATTATGATTTTTTCCCTATAAATTTTATGTAGTGAAAGGCCTTCCTCACCCCCAAGATTTATTAAATATTTACTTGTATTTTTGTCATGTCTTTTTATAATTTACTTCTAACATTCCTCTCTTTGATTGTTTCAGAATCTTGGTGTCATTATTGTTGTACTATACTGTGTTAGAACCTGATTGGAGTTTTCCCAAATACCTGATTTACCCAAAACCATTTAAAGAATGATTTCTCCTTTATTTATTGCCTTGTGATATTAACTTATTAATATATTAAGTTTTATATATGCCAGGCCTTCTGTCACTGATTTTGCAGCTACTTCGTTTGTCTCTATAATGTGTAGTAAGTAGTACCACATTATTAATCACTGCAACTTCTAAAAAATTTAGCATTTTGTAGGGCAAGTCTCTTCACAACATTTTCTCCCTCTTTGTTCATTTCTACACAACCCATCTTTATTTATTTTTAAAATTTCTTTGATATTTTTATTCGATCACAAGTGTATATATTTAAATTTGTTTTTTTATTTTAGCCTTCATTTAAAATCTTTTCAGATTTTAACTGCTTTTGTTAATTTCTTAAAATGATTTGTGCCAGGCATCTGTATGGCATTTCCTCTTCTCATCTAAGTTATTTTAAAATTGAATTGATGGGGAAGCTGGGATGGCTCAGTGGGTTAAGCGCTCACTTTGCAGCCCCAAGGACAGTGGATTGAATCCTGGACCCTGCCCAAGCAGATGCATATGCTGAACTGGGGAGTGCCCCCAGTTCGGTTCTCACCAGGGTGAGACCCCAGCCCAGTTCCTGCCCTGTGCAGCCCCGCGCCCACCTGTGGAATGAAACTATGTGGAAAAACATATGTGGGAAACATATGTGGAAAAACCAATGATGTGCAACTATGGAGACTGTTCTGGGCCCTCCCCTTCTCTTTGTCACTGTCTCTCTCTCTCTCTGTCAAAAACAAGAAAAAATAAATAAAATAAAAATTGAATTGATAATGACTTAAGAGTACGATAAAAAATAATTTTGTAGCCAAATTTTATTGTATTATTAATTTATTGTTTTATTCAAAATATTTGTTGTATGTCTAGTATGTGACAGTCACCGTTTTGCTCACTAGGGATAAAAACTTGAATAAGATGATTATGATCTTACCCTGTAGTATTACATTCAAATTGGGGCAGTTATAATAAACCTATTATGAATACATGTATCCTATAATTTCAGGTAGTGATAGGTTCTGTGAAGAAAAATAAAGCACAGTAAGGGGCTAAGCAGTGAGTGAGGGTGAGTGTTATTTTATGAAGGTTGGTTGGCTGCAAAGTTTCTGTCTGAAGAATTGCTATATGAGCCTACAGGGCCAGTGAGGGGCATGAAAGAATCCAGAGGAAGCATTTTCTAGGCAGAGAGAATGGCAGATGCAAGGACCCTGAGGATGGACTAAACGTGGTTTGCTCAAGGAATGACATTGTCCCCTGAGTGGATGAAGTGGAGGGAAGTAGGAAAGAGTGGTCAGTGTGTATGTGTGTGTGTGTGTGTGTGTGTGTGTGTGTGTGCATGTGTGTGTGTTTAATGGCCTTACAAGTTACAAAAAAGAGTTTGAATTTTATTCCAAATGTGAGGTGCAGGGAGCCATAAGAGCTTCTCAATAGAGAATTGTTCTGGTATAATTTTTGTTTTTAAAGACTGCTTTGGCTTCTGCATGGAGAAGAGAAACCAGATAAGGGTCTGAAGATCAAATCTAGGTAAGAGATGATGGCCCAGGTCGTTCACAGCAGTGTGGAGGTGAGAAGTGATCAGATTCCATACAGGAATTGCTGTCACATTGCATGCATGGAGGGAGATGAAGAAGGTTAAGATTCTAGATGTGGAGCTGAGAGCCTATTTTATAGCACCTCTACTGAAAAAATGGGGAGCACTGGGCAGAGTTTCAACTGACTATCCAAGCAGAGAGGTCAAGTACCTACTATATGGGTCAGGAACACAGTCAGTATTTGAACTAAAGATATGAGTTGAGAGATGTCCTCTGTATATAGAATGTATTTAAAAACCAGGGGCTTGAAGTGGCCACACAAAGAATGAGAGTAGGTAGAACATGAACCCTGGTAAAGGGAAGGAAGATAGAGGTAGTGGGGACAGAAGACTCATTAAGACCAGTGAAGGGGAAAACTGCCAGGAGGGAGTGGTGCCTTGAGAGGTGATTGAGACACATTATGAGTAGGAAAAAGTGAGCAATTGTGTACATGCAGTTGGAAGGTCCAGTAAGGTGAGGACCTGGATTCACGATACACACCATTGATACTTTGAACTAGAATGCTTTACTGGGACTGAGCAGTGTGAAGAAAAGATTGCTCGTGGGTGGAATCAGGAAGGGTAATAACAGGAGGGACTGTACACAACTGCTTAGATAAGTGTCACCACAAGGAGAAGAAGCGGAGTGAAGCTAGAGGTGGACTTGGGATCAAGGGGAGATGTTTTAAGATGTAGCATTTTAAAGATGATATAGGGGATTAGAATGCTAATGGCCATGACTCCAGAGACAGGAAGAGGCTAATATTTAAGGAGAAAAAGGTGACACCTGCAGGAGCCAAATCCTTCAGAGGCAAGAGTGAATGGAATCTCTAGTACAAGCATTGGGTTAGGTTTTGTGTAGAAGAGGTGTTTATCAAACTCTCATTTGAGTTAATAATCTCTATTTTAGGCAAATATATGTAGCTTATTCTGTAGCATATGTTGTTTCTTATTGCTCATTCAGGTATTTATGATGATATGCAGGTGGTCTTTGAGTAGAAGAGCAATGCATTAATTGGCAAACTTGCAAGCCTTCTATGACAGACTCATCTGAATGACCTTATTTACAAACGTAAAAAAGAAAGAAACAATTTAAACTGTCAAATCAACCTCATAAATAGAGTTTGTTCTGTCGAGCTGAGCCTCCTAGTCATCTGTTTAATATTCAGGATACATTTTCTCACACTCAGTGCACATTTCCATTTTATGATTATCCTTTACTTGAATGTGCTACTGATCTGTAGGGAGAACCTATTGGGAAACAAACATTGTTGCATTTTGTGGAAAACCTCATGCTTGAAGTTACAAACCTGTGTAAGCATTAGCTCTGAGTCCCTGGAAACTAAGTGTCAGGGGAGCTCAGCTCTCTGGCACAGGCATTGCTCCCGAAGCATGGAGTTTTCAATTTTTTGTTGTTGTTGTTAATGAGCACATTCTTGAAAAATGAAGGTTACCAGGGATTCTGTACCTCTATTAGCTGTTTCAGCTTGTAGTGCACCTTAGCTCACAGAAATTAAATGCGGGTAGGGATAAACCAGAATAGAGTCAATAATATAATAGTGTTTTCATCATTAAAAGTAGATTGTCGTGCAATGCACCACAGAGTAGTCTGTGTTGGAATCGGAGAAGGCAGGTCCTCTAGAGTGATAATGATATTATTTTCAGAAATTTCATTAGCATCAGTTAATTTGTTTGAAGTATCTCTTTTAATCTCCCCAATAGCTTTTTTTCTCATTATTAAGAGAAAGGTGAGTGAAAGTGATACTTGATTTACTTTTTGTTTACTCTCTCTGGTTCTCTTGAAGTTGATGGGCATATTACCGCTCAGGATTAGACTAGGCTTCTAGTTTATACCATGGAGATTGATGGCAACTTTTACAGGGGACATTTGGCAAATCCCAACCTGTCAACCACTTCATCTCTGTATAAATGGCCAGCTTTGCTTTCTGATATGATGGCTGTGACCGTCTCAACAGGCATTTGATAAGAAATGCGTCCACTCTGTCACTCACTTCTCATGGTCTCTTGGGTGATGCTATTCACTGTAGTCCAAAGGGTCGAAAGAGCTTCCCAGGGCTTCTCTGCTCCCAACATAATCAACCATTGAAATGATGAAATCTAGAGTATCAGAAGAAAGTCAGAGAAATGTACATTTATTACAGGAAAACAAAGGCATCTTAAGCTTTCAGGACCTCAAAGTAACTTACAGCTTGAGGTCTTGGGCATAGGTGAGGTTACATCCTGTCTTGTATACACCAGTCCTTTTTCTTATTTATTATCTCTATTGGAGTTGGTGCTAGTGCCTATAGAAGTAGATCATGACTGACTTATTGCCAGAAGGTATAGATTGGATAATCGTTACCCATTTAGTGTAGTATTGAGCCTGGATACCAATATCAATGGATACTTAAAGGTACTCACACATACTCCAAATAGAATCATATAGTTAAAAGGGATTGTATTATTGACATGGTAGTAAGTAAGGAAAGCTAACATTTATTGAGAAAGTACTGGTGCTATCCCTGAACTTTACATATGTTCTTTCATTTCATTCTCTCAATAATTCCTTCATACATATGAATCATCTGTCATACTCCAGCCATTGGGTGAAACTCTCAGATACCGTATATCCTTGAGCAGGGGGCACACACTGCATGCACACTCTGAGCTTACAGTCTAATGAAGTAGGCAATGCTGTAAAATAAATATGACTGATTCTTATTTTTACAGTCATACAAAGTAAGAATTTAATCTATCATTACTTTCCATATGAAGGGACTAAAGCTTATGAAGGTAAAGTAACTTTTATTAAGATTTGAACATAGGTATTTTTGTCTCTTCTGGGAACAGTTTGATTCTCAATTGTGTTAGTCAATAATTTATGTGATCCTGAGAATATTACTTCATCTTTTTGACTGAATTTCCTGAGGTGATGAATGGGGACAATAAAATATCTTCCAGCCCTACGCATATTATATGTTACCTATATATCTTACATGTAGTTATATGCGTTCCATCTTTTGAGTCTTAGTTTAGTAATCAGTTCTCAAAAAAGTCTTCCTTGACTGCCTTTTCTGCCCTCCAAGAATCCTTTGAATGAATATGTTCTGTAGTGCTTTTGTAGAATTCTCTTCTCATAGTACTGCCCTAATGCAATATAATCACCTGTTTACTTTTCTTTTTTTTTAGGTATGTGTCAATGTAAGAACATTTAAACCTATAGACAATTTTTAAAGATTTTTTATTTTTATTGTTTTTTATTTTAAAGATTTATTTTTATTGTTTTTTGACAGAGAGAGAGACAGAGAGAAGGGAGAGGGCCCAGAGCAGTCTCCATAGTTGACAGCATTAGTTTTCCATATAGTTTCACTCCACAGGTGGGTGTGGGGCTATGCAGGGCAGGAACTGGGCCAGGAGTCTCCCACATAGGCCCTGGCAAGAACTGAACTGGGAGCACTCCCCAGTTCAGCATATGGGTTTTCATGGGCTGGGGCCCGGATTCGATCCTTGGCCTCTGGGGCTGCAAAGTGAGCACCTAACCTGCTGAGCCATCTCAGTGTCCCCACCTGTTTACTTTTCTTAATGCAAAAAGATGAAGAGCTTGGGATGAGGAGTCGACTATGTTTCATCAAGTTTTGTTATACGTAGGTAATAAGTTCAAGAGCACAGCCCTGATACATTTCCAAACTGTGCCACATCTGTCTTGATTCTACCATATTGAGAAGATAGAACAGTGAGTCTGTTTTCTTCTGAAACTAGGTAGGATAGCCTTTGAGTGAAAGCATGGTAAAGTGGTTAGCATGAACCAATCCAGGGACTAGAGAGAAAAGGCCAGGCAAGGTTGCCAGGCAGGACTTTACAGGGAAATGCTAAGAGCTCTCCACTTCTGCCCAGCGCTTCACACCTACAGGCACATTCATTCAACACCTCAGCCTGCAGACTGATATATTTTTGATGAGGGAAAAGTTAGGGAAATCCTGGAGAGTCAAAACAGACAGAAGACATAGTTCTTTTATCCTGAATCAATGGGACTATCTGGACCATAGCTTTGCCTTTTTGTAACCAAGGTCCAATCTAGTGCAAATCAATATTTGTTGATGCATAATTTCATGGAGCAGGCTTGTGTTTTCTATAGCAAGGCTGTCTTTTAATTAGATGACCAAGCACGACTTTATAAGGCAAACAAATGAAATAAAACCGTCCAACCTTCCAGACCACTACTGGAAATGTTTCTTTTTTTTAACCTCCAATACAGACCTTTCAGTGAAATGGCCTGACAGTTTTATGTGTTCCTTCCTGTTTAGCATGGCAGTGAGGGAGGGAATTTGGGCTCATTCTGTCTGAATCCAGGCCCACCATGACCTGTTGAAATCACTTTTTCAAAATAAAGACAGACTTAAATGGTAAACTGAAAATCATCTTAAACTAGGATTTAATAGCATTTTTTTTCTCTTCATTTGGGATTATTTTCTAAATTTAGAAGTTATAAAAATGTAAAACCCAATGAATTATAGCTGCTATGCTGTCCAGAACACGGATTATCCTAGAAATATAAGACAATGTAATATAACCTATTTGAATTCGCACTATATGAGGGGGAGTTGCGGGGAGCATAGAGCAATCCAGGGGAATTAGGGTCACTAAAGAATAAGGTTTAAAGGTTCTTTTTAATTTCTACTCAGCTAGAGAGAGACTCAAATATGAGTGTTTTAGAATGGCCACAGCAAGCCCTATAAATGAGAAATTTATAGGCATGTCCAGCTAATTTGATAAAGACTTATTGAAAGGGTAGGTTTTTATCCATTTTTTAAAAATAGACTGTTTTTAGAAAAGTTTTAGGTTCACAGAAAAATTGAGCAAAAAGTACGAAGAGTTTCATGTTCTACCTACACACACAGGATCTCACACTTTTATAGTCAATGACCCTACATTGACACATCATTATCACCCAAAGTCTATACTTTACATTATGGTTCACTTTTGGTATCGTATAGTCTGTTTTGAAAAATACATATGGTAAGGACATGTATCTACCACTGTGGTATCATACAGAATAGTTTTACTGCCCTAAATATCCTCTATGCGTCTTCTGTCCATTCCTCCTTCCCTCCAACTCCTGGCAACTACTGGTCTTTTTAACTATTTCCATAGCTTTGCTTTTTCCAGAATATCATACAGTTGGAATAATAGCTTTTTCAAATTAGCTTCTTTCATTTAATAATCTACATTTTAATATTCTTCCATTTACTTTCATGGTTTGATATCTCATTTCTTTTTAACTCTGAATATCATTCCATCATCTGTATGTACCAGATTATTTATCCACTCACCTACTGAAGGGCTTCTTAGTTATTCCAAATTTTGGCAATTATGAACAAAGCTGCTATAAACATCTATGTGCAGGTTTTTATGTGGACGAACATTTTTAACTCATTTGTGTAAATACCAAGTGGTGCGATTGCTGGATCATATGAGTATGTTTAATTTTGTAAAAAAAACTGCCAGTTTTTTAAAGTGGCTTTATCATTTTGCATTCCCACCAGCAATGAATGAGGGTTCTTGTTGCTCTGCATCCTCACCAGCATTTGGTGTTGTCATTGTTTTGGATTTTCTCCATTTTAATAGGTATGTAGTGGTATAGTTTTTTTCATCCATTTTGAGAATTACCTCTTTAATTTCAGAGAAGAGCATAGAATCCAAGAACCAGATGTATGTAACTCAGGCTAGAGAATGGGGAGCTGGCTGAGATGTTAGAGGAGGAGCAGTGGGCTGTTTTGTTCTAGAAGGTGTCTCTGGGCTTGATGAATTTTTCCTAAAACTCAGTTTAGAGCTCAGGAGACTGCAATGAAGGTCATTAGCAAGTTATGGGAAAAACAGGAGAAGCTATGAATACTTTAGAAATAGATCAGGGGTGGACAATTGTTTTGGCTCAGGGGCCACTTTGTGGAAACAAAGGTGAGCGGAGAGCCACACCTTTTAAAATGATTGCATTTACTAGTTAACTTTGCATTTCAGAAAAGATATAAATTGTATCCTAAAAATCTGATGTCTTGGCAGGCCGCAAAAAAACCTTTAGATGGCCGCATGCAGCCCATGGGCAACACCCCTGAAATAGATGAATTCCCTCAGTTTAGTGTAAAAAAAAAAAAAAAAAAAAAAAAAAAAAAAAAAGGGAAGGGGGGAAAGTAAAAACAACTATGTATGACTTTAGTTTCTGAAACCTTATGTGCTTATTAACTTAGAACTTACATTTACAAAGCTCACATTGGCTCTCTGCAGTTTTATTGTTATATCACCAATGCTCTTTCGCTCACCAGAATCTCAAATTAAGTTATTCCTCACATTTTGGAAGTGGATCTTATTATCACATTTTGGAGGTATCTCAGCTGAACTCTTGCTATACCATTCCAGTCACCAGGTGTAATCAGATGGAGAAACTAAGGTATGGGTCAAACTATAAAACCAATTTACTCTTCTCCATGTCTGCTAATTATCCTGAGATGCATTATGCATGGGCTGTTTTTTCACTGTGAGTGTGATAATAGCTTTAAACAAAGTAAAAGTTATAGTGGAAAGAAAGAGGAATGAAGAAGAAAAGCTATCATTTATTAACCTCTTTCCTCTGGGCCATTGGCCCCTTTGGAAAGGTTGCCCTCAAAGCAGCTAACAGTGTATTCTTTTGTTCAGTCAACAAAAGCTTAGTTTTGACAGAAAGCTCATTTGTTCCTGTACTATAATGTATTTTGAAATTTTACAATCTCTGTTATCATTCTCCCCATTTATGTTTTTATGCACAGTCCTTCCTTTGCAGGGTACCTTGTTAGACTCATGTATATTGAAACTTTCCATGTTTTACATGGTGTCATGTATCTGAGATTTGATCTAATTTAAGAGCTTCACACTTCCTTGGGAAAATAGTCACCATCAAACATGAACTCTCTCATCTTCTCATCTTTAAACTAACCCATACTTGTACCCATCTATTAAAACCATGGAGAAAGCATCCCTCTCCTCTCATGGGCCATGACATTGCCTGTACTCTACATCCTTCCCTAGAGGAAGAAAGAGTTAATATTTTAAAATATCCTGCATTTAACACCTTCAATGATTCACTACTTTCATATTTCTGTACCTGTGACTTAGTAGGGCTTTGCTCTCTTAGTTTTGAAACACTGTACTCTCCTGCTTCCCTTCCTTCCTCAGTCCATTTTTTTTTTTTTTTTTCCTTTTCTTCACTGGCTTCTATGACTGCCTCATTTGAACTTAGGATTTGGTCTCAGGATGTCACCTTTTCCATTTCTCACCTTTGTCCCTAAAATCACATCAGTTCCTACTCTTTTGTGTTAAGACTCCCATATTTTCACCAGAGCCTACATCTCTCACTTGCGCTCCTTATTCTCATGTCAAATGTCTGCCTGACATCACCCCTTGAGTGTATCTTAGATTCTCCCACATAACAGGTCCAAAATGGAAGTCTGGATTGTTTTTCTTCCAAGTCTTTATCAAACACTTGTTTGTATCCTTTCATATAAAAAGCACAGTTTTTATCAAGTTAAGCCAAAAACATAGGAATCTTTCCTTTCTAATAAACTAGATATCACATGTATTAGAAGGCTTTAATGATTACACCTTGAAAACATATCTGAAACTCTCTTCTTCATCTCATTTTTACCCTCTTAGTCCAGGCCTCCACTATCTCTCACCTGTGAACACATCCATCTCTGACATGTTTCTCTATTTTTACTTTTGTCTCTCACCCTATTTCCCACCATAGCTTCCCCCATTCATTCTTCAAATGGCAGCAAAGAGAATCTTTTCAATGATAATCTGATAATGCTCTTTCTTCACTTTTAAAATCCTGCCTTGGTTCTCCTTATATTTAACATTAAATTCAACCTTCCTCTCATAGCCTAGAATGTCCTTTATTATCTTGCTTAACCTCCCAACTTTACCTTTTGCTGCTCTTCCATTCACTTGGATTGCTCAAATATCATAGTATTACGTAGAAGGAAGAAGGGAGAGAGGGCGAGAAAGATGGAGAGAGAAAGGAAAGGAAGGAGGAAAGGAAGGAAGGAAGGGAGGGAAGGAGGAAAAGGAGGCAGATTTCCATTTTATGATGAGGAAGTAAGGCCCAAGGTCACACAGTAAGTGAATAGCATAGACAGGTTCACCCTCAGCTCTGCTTTATTCTCTAGAGCTTTCTTTGCAGTATTTTATCTTGTATAATATAAGGGAAATACAAACAAATCCTCTGTGATATATAAAATCAAAAGCTGACTTAAGGAATTAATGTGATTTGACAAAGGATTAATTCTGAATTCAGATAGGCCTTTCCTTACTCACTGTGGAACTTTTGCACGTTCTGAATCTCAGTTTCTTTATCAATAAATTGGACATAAGAAACTTACCTTATAGTATGGTTATAATAATTATATGATACTCTGTTTGCATGCTTAGTGTGTTGTAATATTCAGAATCTGCTAGTTCCTTCCTCTCTATCCTCTTCTGTTTTTGAAAACACTTTATATATGTTTCAGGTGTGAGCCAACCTTATAAAATCTGTGACTTTCTTTGTCTAGTGATAACAATGACCATACCTCCATTATTATCACCATGACTGCCAGCATGTTTCAGTGAGCACCTGCACTGTACCTGTCACTGCAATGGGTACCTTGCATACATCATTTCCTTTAGCCTCCCAACATCTGAATCTGTGGTTCCTGGAAACTTTGGCAAGATGTATCTTCAAGAAAATGCTTCCATATTCAAGCACATCTCATAAATATAAAAAATTATATGCTCCTCCTGGAAAGTTAGAATATGTAACCTTAACTAGAAAAGTAAAGATCTTGAGAAGTCTTGTATTCAACAGTGTTCCATCAACTTACATATCACTATGGAAATTATCCCTCCATGACTAGCATTT
>PVKE010020310.1:0-27611 GCA_004027555.1 Craseonycteris thonglongyai
AGGGAAAAAAAAAAAAAAAAAAAAAAAAAAGACAATCATGCAATTAGAGAATTACAACAATCTTTACTTGGATTTCATTAATGCTCTTGATCAGTTTATCCATGGCATTCTTGCATTTGAGGGAAACGATGTACTGTATTTTCCGGCGTATAAGACGACTGGGCGTATAAGATGACCCCCGATTTTCGGTTGACTTTTTTTCGTTTCAAAAGTCGTCTTATACGCTGGAAAATACGGTAGTGTCTTTGAACCTGACTGAATTAGCATATCCAGTGGGTGCTAATTAATGGAGATGACTGTCTAATAGGTGTCACTAGGCTCTGTCCTTGCCTAATGAATATATAGAAGGCATGCTAATTAAGTTTTTAAGTAATATTAAGTTAGTAGTGATAGCTAATATACTAGATAATAGGTTAGAGAATCAGGATGCAAAAACATCTCAGCAATCTGTAATGATGAAGTGAACTTAACAATATGAAGGTTAATGAAGAATAAATGTGATATCTCTCTAGAGTCCAAACTACCAACCTCTCACAAAACATGCTGAAGGATGCATGTTTAAGTTTACCATATTTGAGCAGGATTTTAACTGTCATTCACTACTGCATTCATTCAACAAATATTTTTCTAGCCCCTTCTTTGCTCAGTGCTGGGGATGTGATGATAAGATAGGAAATATACAGATGTAACATTCAGGAAAGTTCACCTTGAGAAAGGTGAACATTAAAACTAAAATCTGCAGAATGAGTAAGAGTTGGCTTACCAGGCAATTGAAAGAGAGAAGAGAATGCTCCAGTAAGAGGGAACCGCATGTGTAATGACCCGGAAGTAAAACGACATAGAACTCCAAGAATGAGAGAAAGTTCATTAAACATGTAACAAAGGGTGGGGGAATAATGAGATGAAATGGGAGAGGGTGGACTGGGGTGGGTCTGGAAGGGTTTTGTAAAGTCACTTAAGGAGCTTGGATAGTATTTCTGTGAGATGGCAAACTAGGAAAAAGTCTTAAGCAAGGAAGTGACTTAGACTTCCATAATGGAAGGTTTCCACCAGCTTCAATGTAGGGTAGGAAAGAGACAGGACAGAACACACTGATGCCTGGTGACCTGTTAGGAAGCTTCACTGAGGTAAGAGATGTTAGTGGCCTCCACTGGGAACAGTGCAGATGGAAAGAAGTGGGCAGAACTAAAAATCATACATAAGAGAAGTCAAGGATGTGGTGATGGCTTGGATGTGGGGATGAGAGGTTATTCAAGAGTGACTCTCAGGCTTCTGTCTTGGGACAACCAGTGGACAGGGAAACCATTTTCTGATTGAGGGAAACAGCAGGAGAGTAGCATATTTGGGACAGAAGGTGATGCATTCAGTTTTGGACATGCTGAGTTTGAGGCAGTCAGGTATTTTCCAAGTGGTGATGTCCAACAGGCAGTTGGAGAAATCTAGAGCCCAAGAGAGAGATTTGAGTTAAAGATACAGATTTGGAAATAAACGTACTGAGTGAACAAAAATAATGATTCCAGTCTTTGGTCAGTCAGGAATCTAGAATTCAGGGAGTGATGGTATTGGCTCTGGGGTAGAAGATGGTACAGGGGCTAAGCTCCCTGGCCCTGGTCATTCCTGGCTCTGCTTTGTACAGGCTGTGTGAATCTGAGGGTAGGGACTTAGGTCTGTAAGTTTCAGCTTCTTCATTATACCCTGGGGATTATAAAACCAGTTACTACAGGGTATTTTTATAGAAATTAAATAAGATGATGAACATAAAATACATTTTAACAGTGCACAGCATATGGCAAGTGCTCAAAAATACCATAGTTTTTTAATGTATAAAACAACACCTACTTTTCTATCCCAACATTAAGAAATCAATACACAGGGGAAGCCAGGATGGCTCAGTGGGTTAAGCACTCATTTTGCAGCCCTGGGGACCAAGGATCGAATCCCAGCCCTGACCATGTGGACCCATATGCTGAACTGGGGTGTGCTTCTCATACGGGAGGCCCCCAGTTTGGTTCTTGCCCCCCGGTTGGGCCCCTGGCTCAAGGGGGTGTGCTTCCCATGCAGGAGGCCCCCAGCCCAGTTCCTGCCCTATGCAGCCCCCGCCCACCTGTGTGGAACAAAACTGTTGAAAACTGATGATGTGCAACTATGGAGACTGCTCTGGGCCCTCCCCCTTCTCTCTGTCTATCTCTGCCTCTGTCTCTGTCAAAAACAATAAAATAAATCTTAAAAAAAAAAAAAGAAAGAAAGAAAAGAAATCAATACACAGATTACTCCCATGTATAAGATGACTCCCAACTTTTGGCCCAACAAGTTTAGACAAAAGTATCATCTTATACACAGAAAAATATGGCAATACGTATTGTTGTCATATTGTTGCTGCTATCATTTTTTCTCACTGTTTGAGAGAACTGTCTTCAAAAGGGACTTCCAGATTGTCTTATTCAGATGAGACACTGAAATGTGAAGCTTGTCACGTGAGGAATGGTTAAAGAGCCTGGGGCAAGTCAGGTGATCATTAGGAGGTTTAAGATAGCACTTTTCAAATACACAAAAAATTTGCAGAAGAACAGAAGACAGAATTCCCAGTGGTACCCCAGAGGATAGAAATAGGATGCACTGACAGAAAGAAATTCCAGGGAGAGAGACCTCAACTCAATATGATGGGAACTTTGAAGGAGGGACTTCCCCCATCTCTAAATCAAGGATCCTATGATCTCAGTTGGAAGAGTCATGCCTGTTATTGGAGGTGGGGTCCGATGTAGCTTTGTGAACTGTAGAATGATTGCCTAGTTTCAAAAGGGTTTTTGTTTAGGTCCTTGTGTCCTCAGCAAGTTCATTAAAATTTATTAGAACATTCATTCTCACACTTGTTCTCTAACCATAAAAGAGATAGTTTTCTCTACTGAGAAGGGCAGTGGCTGAGATTCCTTAGATAGAAACACCTCCCTCACCTGGGCCTGCTTTCTGCAGCCCCCAGCCTTCATACCCCAAATGCATGCAGCACAACGTTGTGGGTGAAAGGGCACGGGATGCCTGGGGGGCTGCTGTGAGGTTGGGGTTTTCACTAACCCCTCTTGCCCTCTGAATGCGTCGTTGTCCTTCCTCCAGGGCGCAGCTCCAGGGAAGGCACAGGAATATGTAATACGCAAGAAGAGGTCAAGACTTTAAATCTCACCAGCCGAGGTTTATTTTCTGGTAGTGAAATGGAAGGAAAATAGAGTGAAACCTCTGTGATTTATGGGCTCCCTTCCCCTCAGAGGTTTCCCAGTTGCATCTTTGTGTTATGCTTGACATTTATGATATAAGATATTAATATCTGGAAAGAAGAGCCGCTGGTGCTAATTACTCAGACCTGCTCTGACAGTGAACTAACTGGTGAGCAACACTCATGTGTCAGATCCCATCTATGCATTAAGTCTTTAACTCAAAACAGGTGGGAATTATGAGCTTTCACTGTATAGATTTCACAGAAAGTCTACAGGATATATTAGTAAATCAGCCACGATAGAGTTGCTGAAAGGCGAGCCAATAACAGTCTGATATATGGAATTTTTAGGAAAATCTTTGACTTAATGTGCCAGAGACACTCAAATGATACAGGGGTGTTGGAGGGAATGAAAATGATGGGACTAACTTTTCTTAATTCAGAAAGGAAAATGTTTGCCTCCTCTTCTAATTCTTCAGGATGTCAGATGTGCCTTGGTTCCAGTAGCTATTTGTAAAATTAATCGTTTTAACAGTATCAAACAGACTGGGTTTTTACACTTGATAAATTTTTGATGTTGAACCTTTGAAATATGCAGTGATGTGATTTTTTTTCCTCTCAAGAGTTTCTCTTTAGAAGCCGGTGTTAATTTGCAGATGCCAACACATGACTAATGGTTTTTATCATAAAAGATTAATGCACATTAAATCAACATAAGACTAAAGACTCATGACTGTGTAGACCAAGGCTGGGCAAGACGTCAATCACAGCCCACAGGTGGACCACCAAGCAATTTGGGGGTGACCACCTGAGTAATAAAGTGGACCCCAACACTTGGAGAAGTAGCCCCTGCCTGAAAAAGTCTGTCCAGGCCTGGTATAGACTATAGTCACGTGAGAATCCAGACTTTGTGATTCTGACAGGATGTTGGCAGTTGCCTTCTCATGAGAGAGGGTAGTTGGTTAGTGAATTGGTCAGTCAGCCTGGTAGCTTTGTTGTTGCCTATCCAACAGTCAGTCCTCTCTGTTAAATCACAGTGTTCAAGAACACCGATTTTGTTCAGGGAGCAATGTGCTCAGCTCTAGGTGATATGTAATTGACCCAAGGCAATTATGATGAACTACGCCTCAGCTTGTGAGGGGCTTAAAGACCAGGAGGTATCCTCATTCTGGCCAATAAAATGTAAGAGTAGTGGGGGTTGAATGAGTTGAAGGGGGAAGAAATAGTGATTTCTGAAAAAGAAATAAAAGGAGATCATTGTGTGAGAGTTGGTCCTTTATATCTCTACCAGCTTCCTTCCTGATTTTGGACATGGTTGGGAGAAAACTGGTGCCTGGAACTAACCAGTCATGTTGGAATCAAGAGTGGAGACCACAGCCAGTGCTGTGGGTTGCAGAACAGAAAGATGAAAAGAGGCTGCGTTCTCTCTGACACCATCAAGCCACCAAAACATTGTGCCCACTTCTGGGTCTCCTTTAAACAAACAACACATGTGATGTAAGCCATTGTTAGTCAGATTTTCCATATATTGCTGTTAGAACTGTTCCTAACACAGTCAGGTTAGTTTATAGGCCCTCATTCTATATATATATATTTTTTTAATTAGTAAAGGCTTACGTGCATGTAGTAAAACAAAATGTTGAACAATATAAAGGATGTCCCAAAATTCACGCAAGAAGTAATTTTGTACAAAAATTGCGAATCTTGTGTGAATTTTGGGACACCCTTTATAAAGGCATCAAATAAAAAGTAATCATCTATGATGCCAACTCCCAGTACCCTCCTCAGAGGAAACCATTGTTTCCATTATTAGTCTGTGATGGTTATGACTATAATTTAAAGTAATTTGCCTATTCCTCTTTTCCAAACATTATTTAGACAGTATCTATTGCCACCCCACCCAAAAGATAAGAAATTTGTCTGCAACTTTGATTCCCTCCCCATATGTATTGTATTTTCTCTATCATTATTTATTTATTTGTAGCTTTAAATCAATAAACATCACTTTTCATATTTCTACTATATAAATATTAAGTACAGAATCAAGTGAAGTGGTTTAATCCCCAGACAAGGAAAATCAATCTTATGTCACTGAATTATTCAAGGGATCATGTTGTAGGCATTGAACTTTTTTTTTTAATTGTTAAATTTATTGGGGTGATATTGGTTAATATCAATTACATTTTTTCCAGGTATAGAATTCTACATTATATTGTCTATACATCATGTTATGTGCTTACCACCCAGAATCAGCTCACTTTCCATCACCATATGTTTGATTCCCCCTCCCTACTCTCCCCCATCTCTCCCACCCACCTCCCCCCTTACCCTCAGGTAACCACTAAACTATTGACTGTGTCCATGAGTCTTTGTTTCTTTGTTCCTTTCAGTTTTATATTCCACCTATAAGTGAGGTCATATGTTTCTTGATTCTTTCATTCTGACTTATTTCGCTTAATAAGATGATCTCAAGGTCTGTCCATGTTGTCACAAATTGCTGTATTTCATCTTTTCTTATTGCACTCAAATTCTTCAAAAACCATGCCACACTTTAGTTGTTCATATTTGCGCATCGATTCCTGGAACAAGTGGGATATTTTTTTACCCTAAATTGCTAATTGCCTCACCTTTTTCTTGTGAAGAGTGACAACACAACTTGATGAAAACACTTGTGTTTTCATTATATCACCAAGATAACAACTTCTTAATCACACTATTTGTTGAATAAAAAGTACTTTTTGAGAAGTTATTATATTTTCTTAGGTGTCTGATTTCCTATCTAAGTTGGTCAATAAGTGTTTCAGCTTAACTATGAAAAGGCATTATTCATTGTATTATTAGTAGTATTGCAAATGAGGTTTGAGCCTATTTTATTTCAATTTTTCTGTAAATCAGCTTTTTTTGATGCTTTTTAAAGCTGCCCCCCACCTCCTTTTGGCATTTAAATCCTTAAGGATAGATTTAGAAATGAGCATCCACATGTTTCCTTAATAATCTTAAATCTTATCATTTTGTTTTATTTTGTTTTTAGTTCTGGGAATTTTCTTCTATTTATTTCTTTTTTAATATTAACATCTAATACATATGCCATATAATTCACCCTTTTAAAGCATACAATTAAAAAAAAATTTATATTCACAAAGTTGTACAACCATAACTACTATCTGGTTTCAGAACAATTATATCATCCTCCAAAGAAACCCTATAACATTGTTAGTCACTCACCTTCCCCAATCTTCCCCCAGCTCCTGGCAACCACTAATCTACTTTCTGTCTTTATGGCTTTATCTTTTCTGGATATTTTATTTAAATGGAATCATCCAATATAATGTTTTCTGTGTCTGATTGTTTTAACTTAGCATAATGTTTTCAGGATTCATGGTGATGCTGGGATAGCTCAGCAGTTGAGCACTTGCCTTGCAATGATGAGGTCTGGGGTTCGATTCCCGGCCTTGGCCCATGCTAATACCATATGCTGAACTGCGGCACGGCTGCTAACCACTAGGATGGCTCAGCAGAAAAGGTCTTGCTTCCTATGTGGGAGGCCCCCGGTTCGGTTACAGCACCACAGTCACCTGTGTGGAATGAAATCATGTCACAACTAATGATGTGCAGCTCTGAAGACTGTTCTGGGCCCTCCCCGCCCCACCCATTCTTCTCTCAAAACAAAAAAACAAACAAACAAAATCTAAAAAAAAAGATTCATTCACATTGTAGTATACACTAGTACTTTGTCCTTTTTTTATGGCTGTGTTTCATCACCTGTATAAATCACATTTTGATTATCCATTCATCAGCTACTGTTTCTTTAATTATTTTCTCTTGTGCATTTTTTCAGTTCTTTTCTTCTGGCAGTTTTGTTAGCTGAGTGTAGGACTTCTTATATGATCCTCTCTGATTTTAACTTTTCCTTCATATCTTTGCTTTCTTACTTTTTTTGTTCAACATTTTAGTAGATTTCCTTGATTTTATTTTTCAGCCCTTCTATATTACACATAAAAACATATTTAGGAACCATATTTCTAATTTCCAGCATCCCTTTCTTAAGTTCTGGTCCTTTTTTATAGGAAGCCTCTTTTGCATCTCCCTAGGTAGTCATATCCACTGTGTTGTGAGTTAAATAAAATAGGTATCCCAGATGTCTGGTACGTGGCATCTCCTTGGGTCACGCAGGTCTCTCTCCCTTCTGCTTCTGAATTGATCAGGTTAGCTTAATGCCTTCGCTGAGACGGAGCCAGCCTTTCCATTTGTCACTCCTCTGTGCTGTTGGACAAGGACACAACTCTCCAGTTGCTGCCGGCCAAGTCATATGTCATCAACTTTAGCCTACTTTCCTTCCATGGTGTGTGCTCCTTTTTAAAGTTCAGGTTCATTGTGATATAATTCATACACAGAAACACTCACCCTTTAAAGATGTCCAGTTTGATAAGTTTTCATAAGTATATAGTCATGTTCCTACTACCATAATCAAGATAGAGAATAGTTCCATCAACCTGAAACGTTCCCTTGAGTCGCTTCTCAAACATCTCTGCTGCTGATTTCTTTGAATGCTAGTGATCAATCATAGGGCTGCCCTGCTGCTGTGTGGGTCTTGTTTTCTTACAAGTGCCTTGATTGACCATCAGAGCCCAGGGTCTGACTGTGAACTCTGTGGGTGAGATACGCTGGTGGGAAGGTTTTCCTGTGGGTGTGGGGCAGAAAGGCAGTAGCTCCACCGCTCACCTTCTAGAGCCTCTAATTGCTTTGACGCAAGGTGATAGGAATGGGGTGTGAAGAGCTACCTGGCCCAGATATTTCATGAACAGTTCCTTATTTAATTATCCCAATGACTGCTTTGCATCCTATTTCATTTCTTGTTTTTTGTCATCTACCCATAGGGTCGCCAAGTTCTCAGCCATGAAGAATAGCTCCCACCTCTGCTGGAGCCATCTTCCAAATGGGCTCTGGGTTTCAGCTGTCTTCACTCTGACTTATTCAGTATTATAGTCCCATCTTCTTTCTTGTTGCCAAAAAGTTTATCAAAGTATATTTCTCAGTGATACTCTCCCTGCTAGTCACAGGGGTGTCATGACTTTATTCATGTTGTATTTCTTTGCAGTAAACGCCATGCAATTTTTTTGAGAAGGAATGCAAATAAATATTCCATTGCTCAGTGGGCCATCTTCAAGTATAACTCTTCAAGGGAGCAATTCCTAAGAATCTATGGTAAACCTGAGAGGTCAGCAAGTAGTCCAGTTACTCAGATATATTCTCAGAGGAAACATTTTTTTCAGGGAGAAGAACTGTGATCTCTACCTGTGAACAAGCTTTGTGACTCACATCACGTTAGCATGTACTTTGGCTCTCTGCATTCAAATGATTTATTCGTCTAGAATAACATATAAACTTACAGACTCTCATAAGTAGTCTTGGGAAGTGGCCCAAAGACACAGGTATATGTTGATGTTTTAGAGAAGTATAGTTTAGTGTTAACCATACTGTAAATATGGCCTTGTATTAGGGTATTTGTGATATAGATGGAAGTTACAATTTAATTTTTGTTAAAGATTTATTTTTATTGTTTTTTGACAGAGAGAGACAGACAGAGACAGAGAGAAGGGGGAGGGCCCAGAGTAGTCTTCATAGTTGACAGCATTAGTTGTCCATATAGTTTCACTCCACAGGTGGGCACAGGGCTGTGCAGGGCAGGAACTGGGCCAGGAGCCTCCCACATAGGCCCCGGTGAGAACTGAACTGGGGGCACACACCCCAGTTCAGCATATGGGTCCACCTGGGTTGGGGCCAGGATTCGATCCTAAGGCTCTGAGGCTGCAAAGCGAGTGCTTCACCTGCTGAGCCATCCCAGCTTCCCCTAAAATTTAATTTTTACTAATGTAGAACTTGAAGCAGGGCAGCTTACTCCTTGTCATAAAGAAGCTCAAAAGGGAGTCAAAACACTATTAAAATCTACCAGAGTGGATATAAAAATACTGAATATGCAATGCCTCACTTTGCTTTCCACTAACTTTTTTAAAGAATTGCTTTAGAAAAGGAAAAAAAAAAAAAGAAAGAAAGAAAAGAAGAACCAATTTAAAACCAAAAAACTCTTTTCTCATTCTAAACCATAGATTACCACTAATATATTTTTCAATTTGGATTTTTTCTTTTTCTTCCTTAAAATTGTACCAGGGTGGGGATGCTGAGATAGCTCATCAGGTTGAGTGCTTGCCTTGCAACTGAGAGGTCTGGGGATAGAATCCTGACACCGGCCCATGCAAACTCACATGCTCAGCTATGGTGTGCAACTGGCAACTGCCAGGATGGTGGTGGAAGTTCTTGTCTCCCATGAGGGAAGGCCCCAGTTCAGTTCTGCCCTGTGTGGCCCCACATCCACCTGTGTGGAATGAAACTGTGCCACAACTAATGATGTACAGCTATGGAGACTGTTTTGGACCTTCCCCACTTCTCTCTGTCTCTCTCTTATCTTCTCTCAAAACAATAAAATAAATCTTAAAAAAAAAATTGTACTAGGGAGAATGGGAAAGCTATTCAATCATTCTGTTTGAGTTGCAAAGAAGGAAGCTTCCTATAGGCAAAAATTCTCTAGTGGGTGGGCTATAGTCTCCTGACCTTGAGCTCTTGCAGTTATAATATTCTGGCAATAAGGACTCTCTATTCCATGAGGAGGGAGAGAAAGAGACTGAGGTCTTCACAGCTTTTAGCCCACTCTTGAGAGGTTAGGGTCCAGCAGATCTCATAGTAGGGAGGATGTGGAAGCCCTCACATTTGATTACCTTTGCTTTCTTCTGGGCCTTAGCTGTGATCTCTTTCCTTTTCCATCCCATAAAGCACCTGTAGATGCAAAAGGGCCATAGTAGGGATCTAATAAATTTGAGACGGTGATAACTTGTTACCTTGCTAAGCCCTACCAGGGATGCTGTTCTACATGATAAGTTTGCTCCTGATGCATGATTTTACACAGGCCAAAGATGGTTTGGGGACAGTGCTCTCCTTAGCAGTGGAATCTAGCCTCACTGTTATGAACATCAGTCTGATTGGAACAGGAGGCTTCACCTTCAAATGGGTTCAATTTTCTTGCCTACAAAATGGGGGATTGTAATACATGCCCTCCTTCCATGAGGTAACTGATCTACCAGGGTCTTTGTGCCTGAGTTTTGGAAGGCACAGAGTTCTTTGCAAATGAGTTTCTCTTACCCCTCCCTGCTCTAGTTTCCTGCCTGGCCCTGCCCACAAAAACCAGCTGCTCCAGTTTCTCTTGTGACCTGTGGTGGCACCTTGGGCATCCATGCATTCAGTTCTGTAAGCTTATGTCTGTAGTTAATCAGGTCACTCAGCCGTTATACCCTCCCTGCCTGTGGGGCTGGGCAGCTGTCCAGCAGCCACCCTCTCTGGAATTAGGCTTTGCCCAATGGTATGCCTCATTGTCACACCAAGACCTTGTTAGGACACAGTCACCTCTCCAGTCAGGGTCATAGGGACTGAGGCTGGCACTGAGCTGGAGAGGAAGAAAGAGTGGGAGGCCCATTATATATTCAGGGAGGTGCTGAGTGAGTTTGTGTGTGAGATACGAGGGTGAGGCTGAGATGAGCTCACATTTGAAAAATTTGAAGAATTGGGTGTAGGAATAGAATGTAGAACAGGCCAAGGGAAGGTGAAATGCATGTGAGATGTGTGTGAAAGCAGCTAATGCTGTGTGAGTGAGGAGGAAGCAAGAAGACTAGGGTATGCTATCTTCGAACCTCACGTTGCTTGTTTATTTTCAAGTTACTTCCCTCTCCGCTCCTTTGGTATGTGTGCTTATTTCCCTCTATTGTGTCTCTTCCCCTCTGCCCTTAGCTGGAAGGGGGATGGGAGGAAACGAGGCTACTGGAAGGGTAGAGAGAGAATTTTACTTCCCTCTAGTGGCCATAGCAGAAACTACAGAGATAACCTGGGTTTCTGAACCCTTCAAAAAACATGTCTTTTTGCCTGACACTTGGGGAATTCTATTATATTTGGGTGTTTTACCAAGAGGGAAAATGGGAAATTATGGTAAATAAAAAACAGAGGCATAAATATAACAAAGGAGATCATTCATAAATGAATATTTGTGGTGGTTAAGATTTTAGTTTTTGGTAACTAAAAAAGTGGGTAAGGCCATCATATCCCTGCTTGTAGTATGCACATCTTGCTCTCCAAGTGTCAGGTATTACGGTCATTAGCAGCAAAAGAGGTATATCGGTAGGGTTTCAGGGCATGAGATCTCCCTTACCAGCAGTCTGAAGCATTCCATCACATTTTCTTCTCAAACCCAGTTCTTTGTTTTTTAAAGATTTATTTTATTGTTCTTGACAGAGAGAGAGAGAAATAGATAGCAGGGGGAGGGCCCAGAACAGTCTCCGCAGCTGACCATCATGAGCTTTTGACATAGTTTCGTTCCACACAGGTGGGTGGGGGCCACGCAGGGCAGGAACAGGCCAGGGGCCTCCTGCATGGGAGGCATGCTCCCATGAGCTGGGGGCTGAACCGGGACTTGCCCACATGGGTAGCTTGCCCTGGAAAGAACTGAACAGGGGCCACACCTCAGTTCAGCATACGGGTCTGCATGGGCTGGGACTGGGATTTCATCCTTGGACCCCAGGGCTGCAAGGTGAGCACTCAACCCGCCGAGCCATCCTGGCTTCCCAATCAGACCCAGTTCTTGAAGCCTCATTTATCAGACAGAAGGCTAAAACTAGGATACAAGGAGAGGTGAATCAGTCAAAGTTAAGCGTTACTGTTGAAACTCTAGTGTTGATAACTTGGAGTCCACAAACTTAGAACTGACCACATTACATTGCCCTCCCACTTCTGTGCTCAGTTTCCAGATGAGATAGCAGAGTAGTCCAGGGCTGAGTGACTAGCACAGGGAGGGACAGAGGTAAGATTCTGCTCTAAGAATTCCTGATCTTACAGGTAAGCCTCAGAAAAAAGAGAAATCACTGAGTCAAGAGATTTACTAAATGCAGTGAATGAATGAAGAGAAGGAACTAGTGTTGAGTCTATCAGAAAAGTAGAATGTGTGATTAACTGAGTGCTATTATATTCCAGGTTTCTTACATAACTATATGAGGTCTGACCATTAAGGTTGTGAACTTGCTTACATTGGCAGCACTGTACAAACATCTTGGTAAAGTTTCGTAACCTTGGGATATCAGTGTCTCACAGCTGTGGTAATGTCAACATGTGGCAGTGTCTTGCTGAGTGGTGCTCATTATTGATGTTTTGGGTTTTTGTGTGCCATCATGAGAATGTTGGAGCTTGAATTAGAGCAACAAACAAACATTAAATTTCCTGTTACACTTGACAAGAGTGGAAGTAAAATCAGGGACATGTTAATCCAATTTTATGGGCATAAAGCCATAAAGAAAATGGCAGTGTACAAATGGATCAAACATTTTTCTGAAGGCAGAGAAAGCATCAATGATGAAGAGAGTTCAGGGAGGCCAGTAACAAGCAGAACTGATGAAAATATTGCAAAAATTTATTGAACTATGTGTCAAAATTGTCAGCTAACTGTGGGATGCATATTAGAACAAGTAAACATTGATAGGGAAACAGAAAAATCTTCACTGAAAGTCTTGCCATGAGAAAGGTGTATACAAAAATGATCCTGAAGGAACTCACCAATGAACAAAGGCCAAGGACAGTCAAAGTTTCCCCGGGCCTTTGAAGAGGCAAGACAAAGTATTGGGCCATGTTATTATTGGTGATGAAACATGGGTGTACCAATCTGACTCTGAAACAAAGCATCAAAGTGCACAATGGGAGTCAGCCTATTCTCCATGACCAAAAATTCCATCACTCCAAATCAAGAGTCAAAACGATGTTGCTAACCTTTCTTGATATCAGAGAGATTGTTCATTATGAATTTGGACAAACAGTCAACCAAGTTGACTATTTGAAAGTGCTGAAAAGGCTGCATGAAAAAGTTAGATGAAAACGACTTGCACTTTTGCCAACAACTCATGGCTCTTGCATCATGACAATGCACCAGCTCACACAGCACTGTCTGTGAGGGAGTTTTTAGCCAGTAAACAAAAACTGTATTTGAACATCCTTCCTACTCACCTGATCTGACCCTTAATGACTTTTTTCTTTACTCAAAATAAAGGAAACACTGAAAGGAAGAATTTTTATGACTTTTGGGACATCAATCGTAATACAATGATGGCTCTGGTGACCATTCATTCCAGAAATAGAATTCCAAAATTGGTTTGAAGGGTGGGCTAGGCACTGGCATTGACGCATAGTGTCCAAAAGGGAGTACTTTGAAGGTGACTGTAGCGATATTCAGCAATAAGGTATGTAATACCTTTTCTTGGATGAGTATGCAAAAATTTAATGCTCAGACCATGTACCGGTACATATTGTCTTAATTACTCAATCAAACTATGATATTTTAGTTCCGAAGAAATATCTGAGGCCACCTAGTTTCTCTCTTTAAATATTTTTATTTCAAATGCTAAGAGACCAAATTGCCCAGGGGCAGGTAAGGCAGGCTCAGGATACTTTTCCTTTTCAGTTAAGGCCACCACTGTCTACTCAAGTTCTTGCGCCAAAAATTCATCTTGGTGACTCTCCCTCACCTTACACCTGAGATCCATCTTTACGTTCTGAAAGGTTCGACTCTGAAGTATTGGAACCTTTCTCTTTTCTCTCTTGAATTTATGCAGTAGTCTCTTAATTATTATTTCTAATTCCACTCTTCACTCAGCCATATGATCATGTTTAAATGGTGTCTGTTGCTCCTCTGCTTAAATTGCATCAAATATTTCTCTCATTCTTAGATGAAAACCTAAACTCTCCACTGTGGCTAGTAGGCCCTCCATGAGCGAATCTTTTCCTACTGATCTCACATAGGATACTGCTCCTTCCCACTGGCTGTTTCTTGCCACACTGGTCTCCATCCTGTGTTTTAGACCCATTAAAATCTTTCTCATCTCAGGATGAGATGCCCGAAATGCTGAAAAATATTTGTTAAGTGAACAAATGACCAAATAAGTCCAGGCTTTTGATTCTAAACCAATGTCACTTTCTTTACTAGCTCACTGAGATATAAGATTTGTGACATACTTGGGAGATTGAAAGCAGAAAGTTTCCCCACAGCAGATAGTCAGGCCAGAATGGACAACTGAGGAGGGAGTCTGAGCACGGGAAGAGTATGGGCAGGGAGGCCAGGGACTGGGTCTTGGCTGTGGCCCATGCCACGGTCTCCAGTGACTACTTCTTAATTTATCCACACACATTTGTGATGGAGTCTTATTACATGTTCCAGCAAATTCCAAATCCGCAGTAACAGCCAAAAAGAATGAAAGGCTAAGGAAGCAAGCCCTGAGAAGAGAAAGTAGCTTTTGGACACAGCTCCTTCATCTCAGCATTTTTCATAGATTTCAAAGAAGGAGTAATATTTTCATTTGCACATGTCCCTTGAAAATAACAAGAATCTTATGTGTTTTCAAAATCGAAGTTATTAGCACACACTTTTAAGTTTTTCTTGCTCTTTTATGTTTTTAGTGAGTGCAATGCCGCCCCCTCCCCCACCCCCATGTCTAGGTAGGGTATTCTGAAGTATCAGAAAACTCCCTCACCAACAAAATTGTCCATTTTGCTTAAATTTCCTGTAAGTAGCTAAATGCAACTTTAAAATGCTAAGAATTAATATGAGCAAATGCTCATAAAAAATTATTTTATGTTCAAACCTGTAGGCCTGTCCATCATACACAGACCTCAAGGGCCTCGGGAACAGGCCCACATTTTGTTTATTTTAGTACCCCGGGGGCCAGGACATAGTAGGCCCTCACAAAATACTGGTTGACAAATGCACACGAGTGCTACTGTGCTACGTACTTAGGAAGCAAACAGTCACTGTTCTGAGAGTGTGTAGTAAACGTTCAATAAAAATTTTAAAAGGTATATGGAATGGGAGAGCAAATAGGAGATTGTAGCCCAAAATAGTATAAGGTGAGTGTCCTGGGAAAAGTGCAAACCGGTGATTTAGAAATGTACAGGAGGAAATGATGACCTAGAATTTCAGGATCAAGGAGGGTTCGTGAAGGAAAATGTGCTTGAAGATAGAAAAAAGGGGCACTTACTCGTTGGATGAGTGAATGCCTTTTGCCCAAAAGCAGAAAGTGCCGAGCTCAAAGGTAGCAGGAAAACCTAGTAAGCGAAGCGCAGGATTCATGCAGGAGAAGCAAAGTCAGGGCCTGGAGCACCAGGCTGGGGGGACTGCGCTTGGCAGTGGGAATAACTCTTCATTCATAATCTGGGCTGTGCCCAATATTCCCCTGAGCCTTCATTTTGCCTTGTTGGAAGGAAACTGTCTGTCATTTGGAGGCTCTCTCTGTCTCCCTCAGTATCACAGAGACTTTTCCGGTTCCTCAGAAAACAGGCACTTGCCCCTAATGTTTCACTCCTCATGGTAGAAATTGCACTAAGCTTCAAATAACAGAAACCCAGAAAACAATGACTTAAAAAACTAGAGGTCTTGTTATTCTTGCTTACACTTGGAAGTGGGAAATATGGTGCTGGTCCTGGGGCTCCATGAAACCCTCAGGATCCTCCTATGTTTCTACTCAGTAATCCCAACCGTGTCCTGGGGCCTCATAGTCACAGTGTGATTGATCTGCCTCTGAGAAGGCCTTTTCTACTTGTGACTTAGACCATTCCATGTGAGTGCTAATGTTACGTATATACTTACACACCAGACACAGGTCACATAGTTATCACTAATGAATAGCAGGGAATAAAATTCTCACTGGAAAATGACATTGGACACATTTCATCATCAAGGTCACTGTTTATTATTCTGGAAATATTAACACTTGTCATCTGATTGTTAAAATGAAACTCTTCTGCCCCAAATAGTTTTTGTTAGATGATGACATTAGTAATTTTTTTAAAAAAGATTTATTTTATTGATTTTTGACAGAGAGAAACAGAGACAGAGAGAGACAGAGAGAAGGGGGAGGGCCCAGAGCAGTCTCCATAGTTGACAGCATTAGTTTTCCATATAGTTTCACTCCACAGGTGGGTGTGGGGCTGTGCAGGACAGGAACTGGGCCAGGAGCCTCCTCATAGGCCCCAGCAAGAACTGAACTGGGGGCACGTTCCAGTTCAGCATGTGGGTCCGCATGGGCTGCGGCCGGGATTCGATCCTCTGTCCTGGGGGCTTCAAAGCGAGCATTTAACCTGCTGAGCCGTCCCAGCTTTCCCAACATTAGTGGTTTTATATAAAAATGTTGACAGTATACCATATTATATTTCTAACAGGGTACAAATCTCAGACAAGATTTTTTATAAAGACCCAGAGTCTTCCTTTAATCACTGCATGGAGCTTCACTAGAAACATCATCACACCGCTGACAGCTTGTTGTGTGCCAAACACCGCATGTATAGCAACTCAGAGCTTACACTGACCAGATAAGAGGGATTCAGTGATTGCGCATGTTACAGTGGAAGCAGATACCAAAAGGGTGACTTGCCCAGAGTCGCACAGGTGGGGACCAGCAGAGCCAGAATGACATCCCAGATAGTCTGGATCCTGAGGCCTTGTACTTCACCTCCATGCTTTGCTTCTTCTCAAGATTCGAATTCCCAAGTGTGCCGATTTCCTCTAATCACTTAGGATATTCCTTTCTAGTCTGTGTCTACTTATGATTTATATCCACCGTTCGTGAGTAAAACCGATAACGCTTTGTCTGTGTAAATGACCTGTGTTAATGTTTCTTGGCATTCATATGGCTCGTGGGGAAATAGAAATTATATGTGCAGTCCTTGTCTGGTTTCCTCAGTAATGGATTATGTCTACAGGATATGAATTCAACTGGCTGAAAAAGTGAAAGGATCATTATTAATAACGGTACAATTGACATCATACGGCTCCGGATGTGACACATGGAGAAGGACACAGCATCACCTATGTGATATGATTGCCAAAGTGTTTCCCCTGCATCTCATCCTGAGGAAACAATCAGACCTACACATTAAAGGACAGCCTGCAAAGTAGCTGGCCTGGACTCTTCAAAGGCCTCAATGTCATAAATGATAAAGAGGCTGAGTAGCTCTGAGACAGGACAGTGAAATCAAGGTGTGGTCCTTGTTTGCATCCTGAATCAGGGCAAAAAACAGCTATAGAGGACATCCCTGGGACAAAGAGGAAACTTACAAAATGGACTGTTCTATCAGATAACGTTAGATTCCCTGAATGTGATGATTACATAATGGTTGTAAACAAGCAAAGAAGAATGCCTTTGCTCTTATGAGCTAGTGTGCACACATACACACACACACAGAGCAAATTAAAATGTTAACAATTAGTGAATCTAGATGAATAATAAATCAGTGATTATAGTACTATTCTCACAACTTTTGTGAAGGTTTCAAATGTGCATAATTAAAAAAATATATTAATATTTCTAAGAGTGGGGAAATGAATGGAGATACATAGATGAAAAAAGATTACCCCAGGCAGGTTTGGATACAGTTGAAGCTGGGTGTTCAGTGCACAGAGGTTTATTATGTTATTCTGTCTACTTTTTTATATGTTCAAAATTTTCCCTAATACAAAGTTTAAAAAAACCCAGAAAGATTCAGTCACATCGAATGGTGGTGATTCTCAATAAATGATGAGGATAAACAACCCTGAAGATTCTTTCCCTTTCTGTATCTTGCCTTCACCCTGACTCCTACCCAACCCCAGTTGCCATATTTTCTTGCCTGGATCCTGACTCCATGCCCTGATTTGTGTTTATCCTGAAGCCAAAGTGATTTTTGTTTTCTAAATACAAAAATGATCATACCAGGCCTTACTTAGAGCCCTTCCAGTTCTGCCATTGTTTTAGGAGGAAACTCACCACCCTGCACTGTCTGCCCTTCCTCACTCTCCAGTCCTTTCCCTGGGTTGGGCTCATAGCCCTTTTAGGCCTCTTGTCCTTATCCTGTCCTTCTCCACATCTGTAGAGCGGCGGGTTCCTCTCACTACCAATGCTCTTTCTCTCTTTGCTTACTACTTGGTGCTTATTCAGTCTTCCAATATCACTTCTTGAGGATGCTGGGATGGCTCAGTGGGTTGAGCACTCAACTTGCAGCCCCAAAGTTCAAGGATCGAATCCCAACCCCGGCCCTGGCCCATGCAGACTCATATGCTGAGATGGGGTGTGCCTCCAGTTCAGCTCCAGCCCAGGGTGTGCTTCCTACACAGGTGGCCCCTGGCCTGGTTCCCGTGCCCACCTGTGGAACAAAACTATATTTAAAAAACTAATGTACAAACTATGGAGACTGCTCTGGGCCCTCCCCCTTCTCTCTGTTTCTCCCTGTCTCTCTCGCTGTCAAAAACAACATATATATATATATATATATATATATATATATACATATATATATATATATATATATATATATATATATAATCTCACTTCTTTATGAAATCCTTTTCTAGTCTATCTGCTTAGTTAAAGCCCCCAATAGGAGCATCTATGGTAGTAAGCACATTTCTCTGGTAACATTTATCATTCCAACTGGAATCGTAGTACTCTGTGATTAGATTAATGCTTTCTTCTCTCAGTAGGTTGCAAGCTTTTGTTTTCCTTATTATGTGTCCATAGTAGGTGCTATATATAATATATATATATATATATATATATATATATATATATATACTTTGCCGCATATTAAAAAAAATATCTGTTGCACTGAAAATATTTAGAATTTTTGTTATTACAGTTTTCCATTGTACTTATCTTAAAAAGGATAGGAGATTGTCTCCTGAAACTTTAGTTCTTTTCTTTTTCTTCTCTTAACTAAGGTTAATTTCAATTATTAAGTTGATATGATCTCCTCTGACAACATAGAAACATTGTCGTAATGCTCCTTGAAAAATTGGTTAAGTCACTTGGCTTCTGTTTCCTTTCATAATCGAAATGACTTCATGCAAAACAAGATAGTAGCTCACATCATTCTGTCAGTGCCCATCAAGGAAATACTGTTTTGCAAAATTAAAATTATGAATCAATTCACAGGAGGATGTCATCAAATAAACAAAGGATCATCACTTATGTCACACTGCCAACTTTCTGATGAGCTTAATTCCTCTAAATGCATTTAACTTTAATGAAGAGTAGTACAATTTCATAACAACATAAAATGGAATCATTTATCTTCCAAGTCCTAGACATTGGACAGATGTCTTCTCCTTAATACATTGTTTCAAATGAAAAAGAGTTTTCCTTTTTCTTCTCCCTTAGATTTGTCTCCCCTCATTTCAATAGATGTGATTTGGGCAGCAATCTATAAGTACATGTTTATTAAATCACTGATTAGGCTATAGTTCTCACAGTTGGAAATCTTTGACATGAGTTGTTTCAAGTACCCAAGACAATGATATTTATGTAGATGACCCAATAAAAGTTGGTAATTATTAGTATATTAGTCAAGGTTAATTTGGTTGCAAATGACATAAAACCAACCTCAAACTTGCTTAAGCAAAAAGGGGAACTTACTGGCACACATAACTGGGAGACCAAAGGTGGATGCTAGTTTCCGGGCTCAGATGAGTTGAAGAGGCACCTCTCATCTCCTCTGAGCCGGCTTCATTCTCAAATAAGCATTCTCCTTATGCATGGCAAAGGACTGTTCATGAAACAACATAGTAGGTTATTCATTGATATATGGTGGCCTTTGGATATTTACAAATGGGGCAAGGGGCTCCAACTGAGCCCACACTGGGATTGGAGCCTGCTTGAGTGTTTGTGTGACCTACACTTTTTTTTTTTTTTTTTGGATTAAGAAAAGGTTTTGTCATAAGGTCCTGGGAGAGAGGCAAGGGGAGGAGGCAGCACTTGGGGAGGAGGCAGCACTTGGTGCCGAGGAGTAGTTTTTGAACCTCTGTGAAAAGCAGAGCTTTAGTAGAAAGTGAAATCAATGCAGCCCATTTTGGGTGCATTAAGCACGTGATAGCTTTCAAATGCTTCCAGGAGGCAACTTCAGTGCAAGACAGGACAGTATCTCACAGAAAAGGAGTGATGAACCCAAAACACCCTGGAGACTCCCAGAGCTTCTTGGGTCTCTGGAGCAGAGAGACAGAGTAATGTGGATTACAGTACCAATCAGTTTAACCCCTGGTTTTGTGGAAGGTGTCTCTAATGTTTTCTATGGATAGATGACATGACTCCCAAAGGTTTCTTACAGAGACGGAAACAATACAGAAGTCACTGTCAGAGTTAAATCAGAGTAGTGAATGTGAAGAGAAAAAGAAATAGAGTATTGTGTGTTAACAAATATTTTAAGTTGGTAAGTCAGTAAAACATGCAACTTATATACAAAGTCAGTGGCATTGTCACAGGATGTTTTCATTTAGTGCCTATAAGGAAACCATGCTATTGTTCTGTATGGACTTTCTTTTTTCTTTTCTCTCTCTCTCTTTTTGATTTATTTTTTATTGTTTGAGAAAAGGAGAGAGAAAGAGAGAAGAGGGAAGGGCCCAGAGCAGTCTCTGTAGTTGTACATCATTAGTTGTGATATGTTTTCATTCCACACAGGTGGATGTGGGGTCGCACCGGGCAGGAACTGAATTGGGGGCTTCCCACATAGGAGGGAAGAACCTTCTCCACCATCCTGATGGTTACCAGTTGTGACACAGTTCAGCACGTGGTTTGCACGGCCAGGGTGGGGATTCAATCCCTGGACCTCACAGTTGCAAGGCAAGCAAGCACATAACCTGTTGAGCTATCCCAGTGTCCCTGTATAGGTTTTCAAAGTTAGAAGCTGTATTAGGAGAGCTGTTCCAGGCGTGTTGCAAATAACTGAGCAACCATGAAGTTTCCTCTTCAAGGAGAACTCTCTTCTAATAATAACCTGTTCTCTGGTTAAAGGTAGTTAAAAACCTTAATAAGCATATATACTGAAATTGTAGGGATGTATACATTCAACTCCATTATATGGTCTGCAAAATTTAACTGTAAATTAATCTAGGTTAAAGCCTCTATTACTTTTGTTTGTATAAGCTCAGATTGTAAATAAAACTGCTGTCAGCACAATGCTCATTAAAGTGGATTTAAGATTCCAAATGAAAAGTTATTGATTTCAAAAAGGATAAATACCACTAATCCTCTAGAATCACCTGAAGTTATTAAATTACCAATTTAGTTACTATTTTTTTACTTTTTTACTATCTTGCTTATTTATTTAGTAAACTGTATAAGTTATGTTTGAAATAAAACTGAAATAAAGCAACCAATAGTTATGTTTCACAGACATTTAAAATCTAATAATCTGCTAAAAAATAATGGTGATGGGTTTTGGTCTCCCTTGCCCCAAATTCCCAGCCCTCATAAAAAATACAGCCTACTTCATGTTTATGGGAAGAAAAGATTGGGATGGGGATCACATGATAAATTGTTAGCCACCAGCATCTGGTCAACAGTTCCTGATTTAGCCTTATCACATTCCCAATGTATATTTATGTACCGTACCATTTGAGTATTATAATAAAATTTTTATCTGTCCCTGGAGGCAAAATTGAGTTATATATTAAATGGCTATTTTCTTTGTTTTCTGCTTAGGTATGCATGTAATGTGTTAACATAATATATATTCCACACTTGTTTCATTCCTTCAGAGAGATAATATTTTTGCAGCTGACAGAGTAAAGACATCCTATGCTTCCAGAATAAGAGAGAACATATTGGCAGTATAAAATACAGATGTTCCTTGTGTTTTCTCTGCCTTGTGGTTGTATTCAGCAGAGGTTAACTTTCACGGGTATATTTCTCAGTCCTTGTTTGGGCAGTTGGACACAGAAGTCCACAATAAATTCAAGATTGTAAAAGATGGTTTCAAGTAAAATATTTAAAAATATTTTTAGTAGTGAGAAATCAACTTAAAAATTCATTTCCCCTTCTCCCACACAAAAGGCTCTTTTCATAAGAATGTTGGCATCAGAATAATTTTCCCACTTCTGTATAAAGAAGGAATTTGATGTACATCAAATTTTTCTCTTAAAGAATTTTATTTTTCTCATGTGAGAAATAAATATAAAATTTCTTTTGTTATAGTCGAGGAAAAAAATAAATGGAAATTACTGTAACAAAAGTAGTATCCTAATCATATGTTTGATTCCTTCCCTTTTCCCATTTCAGAAAGAAACAATCTAAGGAATGTAAAAGGACTATAAAAAGATCACTGTATAGCAACCCTAGAGACTTTTCACCCATATCTATGCAGCTGAGAAGTCTTAGCTGGATGTGTCATAGGTGGGAGTGAACGAAGGGGGCACTGCTGAGCCACTACTCGCATTTTGGCTGTTCGTCCTGGAAAATATAATTCTTCTTTAAGGATAAGAGAAAAATTGCCTGATAAGTTAAGAAATTTAGTATTTCAAATGAGGGGGATTAAATATGAGCATTCAGATAAAATAATCTCTAGTAATAAATCTACTGCAGAATAAAGGAAAGAACTTGGGGTGGGAGAGCTAATTTTCTTATTCAGATTCAAAAGGGTCCTATATTAACTTATTTTAAGTGCAGACTTCCAGAAAACTATGTAAAAATTGAGAAACAAAACATAGGTCTTGGAAATGAAGAGAAGAATAACTAACTATGTGATGTTTTACCAAAATGTAGAGCATAAACTCCAAGAGTTGGGAGTTCAAGAGAAACACCAAGAGGAAGAAAGTATTGAAGTAGGAGAAGCAATATTGTTATTATAGGAGTTCCAGAAGGAGAAAAAGTATGAATGAACAAAAAGCAATAATCAAAGAAACAAAAGAAGACAACTTCTTTGAATTAAAAGAGTCGGTCCTTACATGGATTGAAAAGGTGTAATGAACAGGCATAATGAAATGAAATCATACTTAGGTGGTTTTCTATGTCCTAGATAAAGAACAAATGCTGAAAGCAGCCAAATAAGAAAGAAAAAAAGTCACCATAGAAAGAAAAAAATCGAATGGCATTAAACTTATTTGCATACTGCTTGAAACCTCAGAGAAAATGTACAAACTTCTGGAGAAAAAGCATTATGCTCCAAGAATTATATATCAAGCCAAGCTATTATCTAAATGCAAGGACAAATGAAAGCCTGGTTCAGATTTGTAAGAATTCAGAAATTATATGACTCATGTATACTTTTTGAAAAGTATAACTTAAAATAGACCACCAAGCAAGAACTAATCAAACCAAAGAATTTAATGAAGTTGAATACGTTTTAGAAAAAAGAGCAATGAGCAATAAAAACTTAGATGTTAAATCTAAAGAATTGTTCACAGTATGATTATGAAACTGAGTTCAACTTGTAACAAAGGATTTTAAAAGAAAAAAAATGTATATATATAAATGCGCCCTAAAGATGTGAGGTGAGGAGAGCGACGGAGAAAGAAAAAGTAAAATATGATAAAGTTTTTATCTCAAACAAGGAAGGTCCATATTTGTAACTACACTCTTGGCATTGATGGAAAATAAATTAAAATATGTTTCAAGAATTTTTTAAACAAAACTAATTTCAAATGAAGTTATTAGAGAAGGAAAAAAACCCATATTATTCTAAAGGATGAAAATGTGTGTGTGTGTGTGTTTGTTAGAGATAGGGGTTCGGGGGGAGTGATAAGAAAATATAATTAAAAGAATCCATGAAACAAGTGGGAAGAATACAAAGAAAAATATCAATTAGATTCTTCTATTAACCTCCAGGTCATGGTGGAGTAGCTGTTATTATATTCAACGTTCCACAAAATGACAATTTTGTATAACCTGAACAAGTACATGTGGTGTCAATTTGGGGGCATTGGAAAATAAGTAGTGTAGGACTGTCTTAGCAAAACAGGCAACACGTGAGTTAAGTGCCACATTCAACTGGATTTTATGTCTGAGGGCACTTTCCTGAATGAGGCGCAGAAAGATGGAACCCTTGTGAAGAATATCAGTCTTTTTGAGCTGAGGAGGCAGAAACTAAAACAAGGGGTGTGCCCGGGCAATTGTGCCCCATCCAGCGGGGCACGACAACGCGGCTCGAGGGGGAACCTATGAAGGACAAGAGACAGGAGACACAAAGAAATGGAGGCAAGACAGGATTCTGATCAAGCCTCAAAATTTTATTTCTGTTACAGCGGTATATATACTGTAGGGACAAAGGAGGGCAGGGCAGCTATTGTGGCAAGGGATGATTGACGGACTTTAGCGGGCAGTTTAAGCGAGGGAGGGGCAGGAGTCATACGGGAGAAGTAAGTTATCTTTAGCTCCAGGCCAGACCGCAGGGGCTGCATGTGACTTCTGAGAATCGTTCTCCTTTTAGGGGAAACCGAAACCTATCTCTCAAGATGGAGTCGGCTCTTAAAATGGAGTAACTTTTGTATTTAGCCAGGCTGGTCCCAGTTGGTCCCTGACAAAGGGGGATAACAAGAAAGCTGGACTTTGCAGGGCAGGGTTCCAGGGAGGAATGAGCTATACAGAATGGAGGCCCCAGAAGTCTGTGTGGAGATTCTTCTTAGCTCCTTGGCTAAGATCTGCTCTGAATTTTGCATGTGTAGGTTACAATTTTGTATGACAGCAGCTACTGTGGTACTAAGAAATTAATAAAAATGCCAGAGGTCATGCAGTACTGAAATATATTGGCTTTCTGGTTCAACTATAGTGGAAAGACTTCATTGAGCACACCAGGCATTCAATGAAGACCCCAGAAATGTGAGTCTTTAGGAACAAGGACTAAGATTTTATGCTAGGGTTAAGATCAAAATCAATATAGACTTCCCCCAAATAAAGCATAAAACAAAGATGAGAATCATGGGAATGCATTGCTTATATAGTTGCTGGCCAGAACCAACACTAATCTTTAAAAGGGAGATGAAACAATACAGATGCTCTATAACAGGGGTGGCCAACAAGTCGATTGCGAGGCCAATTTTGGTCGGTCGTCGATCGCTCGCAATGTCTGGGGTGGAATTCCGTGTACCATGGACTTTGAAGCGATTGTAGCTCTTATAACTCGAGCTGCGGCGCCCGGCTGATTTGAAGCGCCAACTCTAGCGGAGCCAATACAGCGCCCGGCTGATTTGAAGTGTCAAATCATAACATACAATCCTAAGAAACCGACAAAATGGGGTATCAGAGTTTATACTCTAGCTGACTCGAAGACTGGCTACATTTGCTGCATTTTGCCACATTATGGATCACTCACAACAGAGCTCTTGGTGAGACCCGATTTACCTGTTTCATCAAGAATTCCGATACACTTATACAAAATGTTGTTGGAGAAAATTCCAGGTGCTCAGGGGCACCATATGTACATGGATTGCTACTATGCTAGTTATGTCTTAGCTCAAGAACTAGCCAAATTGAAATGCAATATCTCCGGAACGATCTTAACGAAGAGGAAAGAATTGCCCAAGGAAATAAAAAAGCCAAATTTTTCGAAAAAATCCACGGTCGCGTATCGATGGGGTAACACCTTACTTTTAGGGTGGAAAGATAAGAGGATTGTCACTTGTTTGACTATAACGGGTGACACAGGAATGTCGACGGTCAAAAGGATTACCGTATTTTCCGGCGTATAAGACGACCGGGCGTATAAGATGACCCCCTAATTTTACAGTTAAAACATAGGTTTAGGCCTATATTTGCTGTATAAAACTACCCCCCACTTCCGAGGCTGTAGTCTTATACAGCGAATATAGGCCTAAACCTATGTTTTAACTGTAAAATTAGGGGGTCATCTTATACGCCCGGTCGTCTTATATGCCGGAAAATACGGTACACGAGGTGGTGTGGAAATAATGGTCAAGAAACCCAATATTGTTTTGAATTATATAAAATATATGGGTGGTGTTGATCGGGCGGACCAATATGCATCAAGGTATTGTTTTCTGCGAAAATTGCTTAAATGGTGGTGTAAGCTTTTTTGGGGGGGCATGGAAATTTGCCTGATCAATTCCTACATTCTGTATAAACTAGAAAAGACCAAAAAAGGGGAAAAGCCACTCAGCCATTTGCGATTTCTAAAAACACTTGTCGAGCAATTGAGAGGATCATATCGCCAGCATCGTGAGCAAGCGTCTACGACGCATTCCGATGAAATCCGACTAAATGGGAAGCTTCACATAGTACTACAAGGGCCAAAAAGGGACTGCAAGGTTTGCTGTGACCGTAATACGCCTGGAGGTAGGCGGGAAGGAACGTATTACTGTGATACGTGTCCTGATAAACCTAGGATGCATCTTGGGCATTGTTTTACAAAATATCACACAAAAACTAATTGCAGAGTGTAATATTTATCAAATTTTGTTGTTTTCGATATAAAAATAAATAAATTGGTGAAATTTTATTAATTGTATACATTTATTTGTTTATAAATGATTTTAAAGTACTTGAAAAATGTTTCCGCAATTTGGCCAAAATCATCTCGAGTGGCTGGTTCGCACAAGCGAAAAAGGCCTCGAGCTCAAAGGGGTAGAAGACAAAACTTTCTAGCAATAGTTTAATGCATTCTGGGAATTTGCCAAGGTCATAAATTCCTAGAATTCTGACAGCCTGACACTGTGATCTCCGCCCACCCAAATAATACATTTTGACTTATGTGTTACACTTGTCACCGGACGCAACGCGTGAACGCAACAGTTGCGACTCGACTCATCGAAGAACACAGTCAGTTAGCTTGAATATTTGGTAGTGTCATATGGTAGCTTCTTTTCTTTTGTATTAACAGTATTATTATCAATCAAGATTATTTATCCTTGGTGACCACGTTGAGTTTCAATTTTTCTTCTGTTTAAAATGTAAGTACCTTTTCTTTGTTTTAAATTAAATTGCTTTTCTTACCTATCTATTTACTTGATAAGTGAGCATTCTCGGCAACAGATCTCTAAACCACGGTCATTACACTGAGAGAAAAATAAGGGAAGTATTACAAATATATTAGGAATAACAATAATTCTATTTAAATTAAGAAGTCGGTATTGTAAACCGTAATAAATATATTGTAACTTTAACATACTTCTTGTAAATTTGAATATATCTATATTAGATTTTAATATACTTGTTGTCCCTGATCGTAATATACAGTATTGTTATTATTTCTCTCAATGTAATGGAGATAATTGCCGCAGTTCATGAGTTTTTGAATTTTCTAGGAAAATATTTAATTCAATATTTATTCTTTAAATTGTCATATTTCTTTGCATTCTAGTATACCCATGAACATGAATAGTAAACCAAAAAAATTGAAAACTTATCACTTCAATGAAGAATGGGAACTCGATTACTTTTTTACAATGGTGAATGATAAATGTTGTTGTTTAATATGCCTTACCTCGGTAGCCATTGCTAAAAAGGGTAATCTGGAGAGACATTTTTTAGCTTTACATAACAAGTATCAAACAGATTATCCACCAAATTCTGAACTG
>PVKE010020311.1:0-27606 GCA_004027555.1 Craseonycteris thonglongyai
TCAATGGTGTTCCGCTTTACCAATGTTAAAATCTGGTCACCTTACTCTTAACCTTTCTGCCTACTAAAGTTCACACAGAAGAGTCACAGAGGGAACAGGACAGGGCCTGCCCTGTGTGTGAAGGAGAAGCTCTGTCTCCTTTCTAACTCCTGGAGAAGCATATTACACAGCTTGTCTCCTTGCTGAAACACCACTGAAGACTGCTTGTTTTTTCAAACATGTGAGAGATGTGAGGGTGTGGAGAGTGAAAAGAATCAGGGAGAAGGGAAGTTCAGGTTTCCAGGCTTCTCAAAGGTTCATTTTCCATAGTACTTTTGAAGAGCACCCATTTCGATTGTAAAATTTATAATGCAATACAGAAAAATCCGACTTCATTCATTCATCATTAGAGTACAGCCACTCCTCACTTAATGACCTGTCTGTTCAAGGACCACTCAGACTGGGACTAGTTCTCCAGCTCAGGGGGTCCCCTGCCTCAGTCTGTGTGAGCCTCGGGAGTCCCCTTTCTCAGTCTCTGTCTCCTTCCTGCAGTTGGTTAGTACTCACTACCGGAAGAGTTCTCAATCATGCAAGACTACATATTTCGTTTGTAAGTGTAGTGTTGCATGATATCTATTGAAAAATACATACCCTATGGCACTACAACAAACCACAAGACATCCTACCTTCATAAGCTTATCAACCAATTCACTTAACAACCTAGTCAAGTGATGAGGGCTCTTACTCATCAGAAGATTTTTAAAAGGGAAGATAGGAGATTATCTAATCCAACTGAATGGCTCAAAACCTCTTGCTGAACAAAATAAAAGGATAATAGACCATAAACAATAAACAGTACTTTACATGAACATAGCTACTTCTTTCTTTGAGGAGCTGAGAGGATTGAGATGCAGAGGTTTCTCAGGGCCATAGCCTGGGGGAGCGCCTCCATTTCTTGATTGTTGAAGGCTCAGAGTTAAGATGCCTCTCTGATCTACTGCCTTGGTTTCCCTGCAGATCGGAAGGAAATGTGTGCCTCCTTGAAAGTGTCAGCTTCCAAAGGCGCCATCCACCTCCCTGGGGACTCATGCCAGGCCCGCCAGCCAGTCTGCCTTAGCCTACTGTCCCCTCTGAAGGGTGTGGATTTCTAATCTCCCAGGGGAGCCTCTTCTTAATCAGACACTCAGGGGGGATTTTAGCAGCTCAGCAAGTGCAGAAAGAGGCAAACAGCTGAAATCCTGAAGGGCACACTGGCTTGGATAAGTAAGAATCCTGGAGTCTGAGACTTTTGAATTCGCCAAGGAGAAATAAGAATAAGGCCAGGGCAGATCAGCATCCACACTTCGCCCCTTTTTAATCCCAGCCTCCAAACAGCCTTTTGATTTTACTCTGGTAGGGTGTTTGTTTTCAGGAGTTTTTTCTATTTCATTCTTATGTGTGTCCCTTTTAAATTTTATAGGTACATGTAATATTTATGTGTCAGGGACCTTTCAAAGCCGTTTTAGAGACTGACTGTTTATATTTAGGAATTTTCTTTAAGGTCTACAGAGTCCTTTGTGCTTTTTCCAGGAAAGGCACTTGGTAAGAACCAAAACAAACAACTGAATAACTCCAATCGGGAGCCAAATCTCTTAGGAGAGTAAGAAAAAAAAAAAGTTTGCATTTGCTTTTTCTGTTTCCTTCCTTCTCTCATCCCAGTCAAACCTGCTTGAGCCATTTCTACATCTTGTCTGGTTCAGAATTGCTCATGAGCTGTGAGCTGATGAAGGCTGAATTCTAAGCCCTGCATCAGGAAAACTGTGACCGTGGGAGATTTTGCAAGGCAGACACTCCAGAAATGACCCAGAAATGATGACAATATGTTTACCTCACTAAGTCTTGGGGAAAACTTATCCCAGTATATTTTACATTTTGTGATCATGGAGGCTCTGGCCAAACTTCACATGTCCCTGGCAGGACCAGCGCTCCATCCTTAAGCTTGCAACTGTCATGTACACCTCTTAAGGATTTGTCACAAGCCAGGGTGATGCCTGTGGTTAGTGTTTAGCCCAAAATGACCAAATGGAATCCTATTTAGGGGCTTGCATGGCCTCCCGCTTCCCTGTCTCAGCATGATTTGTTCTGTGAAAAGATTATCACAGGCTTCAGCAAGTGCAAGGGCTTTATCTAGAGTTGAAAAATCCTATATTCATAGTTTACCTTTTCCAGTTACTCGCTCTTTGACCTTGAGCAAGTCACATAATCAGTATGAGTCTTAGTTACCCTGGTTGTATAAGAGTGATGATAATAGCTACCATATACAGTAAGTGTGAACATTGAGATAGTGAATGGAAAGGCTCCTGGTGTGGTTCTTGCCAATTTCTATCAATCAACATACATTAGCTTTCTCTGTCTATGCCACAAAGCTCTCTGAGATCTTTATTTGAAAGAGTGCACAAATCCAAACATTGTGCCTGTTGGTAATCATGTATTGCAAACCAAACCTCCCATAAAAATGAAATTGAGTTGCAGATTGAAGTTGACCCTTTGAATTGATCATTTTCCCCAATGGAGACGACTCTTCCCCTGGCTCGTGCCTCAGCAATGAGGAACCCACCTTTTCAGGACAGTGGCTGCTGTAACCACACTGATCAGAGTTTCTCTCCCACCCAGAGTTCTGATGTTTCTAAGGCTTCTTCACATTTAAAAACAGAGTTGTCAGGAAAAGATTCTCATAGAACAAAGACCATTTCGCTCAAAGTGTAAAGTCATAGGATGGAGGTCTAAAAGGTCAGTTAGGGGTTACTTCATACATGTGCAACAACATTAACTCCTATGTTCTTCTTCGGCCTTTGTAAGGATTAAGGGTAATATTACATACTGTGTATGATGTATGTAAGTCAGCTAGCTGGCAACTGGGTGTTGAACTTTCAACTTGAGCCACCCCTCAAGCCACTGAGTGATCCCTGATTGCCAGGGTCTGTGGGGGTTTAAAATCCACACTTAAGAGAACAGGGGTTTTGCTTGGGACAGAAGACTTGAAACAAATTTTTAACATTTAAGAAAACCCCAAGCCTTTACAACCCATATGAGCTTACAACAGAAAAATATTTTAAGAACTTAAAAAAAAAAACCTAATTGCAAAGCAAAATAAAATCAAGTGAGGGTTCTGTGTTAGTTCCAATGATGCCACTCTGCTTATTGGGTAAAAGGATTTGTTCATGTGAGTGTAAAGATATTTTTCTCTAACATTTTGTTAAAAGTGGTATGCCTTCTCTTTATGAGGGTCAAAAGAATAATATGGTGACTAACTCATAGAGAAGACAAATCTTTGTTGAATGAAAGTTCCTTTGGGTTTGGAATAAGAAAAGAGAGGTTTTCGAATGCAGAATCCTAAATGATTTAAATGAAATGGCCTGAGATTAAGGTGCTGGCTTTCCAGAGAGAACACCTCTGTTGTATTTCAGCTCCAAGATGAGGTGCACCTGCTCTATTTAAGATAAGGGCCAGGGAAAGCCGGGATTGCTCAGCGGGTTAAGCGCTTGCTTTGAAGCCCCGAGGACCGAGGATCGAATCCCGGCTCCGGCTCCGGCGGACCCACATGCTGAACTAGGGTGTGCTTCCCGACTGCGGTGAGGCCCCCAGTTCAGTTAAAAAAAAAAAGATAAGGGCCAATGAGCCTGGGTTCCTCACTAGGACCTCAAACAACCCACAGGTTGAAAGATATAGAGAAAAAACGAAAAGGAAATGGGTCGGTTTAGCACAGAGAGAAGGCTAAGGTAGGCTATTGTAAAACAGCACTCAAAGATATCAGGAAGGACATTTCTTTTAAAATATACTTAAACCAAAGAGAAAGGGATTTAGGTTAGGTATAAAAAAGGATTTTTTTTTTTTTGTCATGGTAAAAAAACCACATAACATAATTGGCCATTTCTAAGTGTATAGTACAATAGTGATAATACATGCACATTGTTATACAATAAAAAGAGTTTTTGATAGTGAAGTTTGTACATAATGTTAGGCCTTTCTTTCTCTGTTCATCTCTTTCAGCTGGACTGGAAGAGGGTAGAATTTCCTTCTTGGAAATTTCAAGAAACAGCTTACATCCTGAGTCCTGAGGGGCTGGTAGGATTGCTTAAGGATGTGATCGCTTAAGGATTCTTGCTAGGCCAGACTGTATGGTCAGATGGTGCCCACACTGATAGAAAAGTATGCTTGAGTCTTGGACAAAGTAGGAGATATGTGGGTGTTTGAGAAGAAATGTGTACAACTGATTCTGTAGCATTTGATTTCTGGGCCAGGGAAGGTTATTAGTTTGCTTTAACCCAGGGGTGTCAAACTCAATTAAAATACAGGCCATTTGGTGCAACAGGCAAGATTCACGCGGGCCACATCATATTTACAAACGTCGCTGGAACTGAGTCAGCGCGTTTATACACGCCCACAGGCCCCCAGGAAAGGCACTGGGCCATGTATATACTCATCTTCAGTAGTTAAAGGTTAATGAGGGAATTGTGTGTACAGTATTGCCTCGATCTCCCCTAAGCGCTATTTTCTTCATAACATTTTTTTCTATTTTCTTTTTATTTCAGAGCATCGTGGGCCACAAAAAATTACCTCGGGGTCCGCATGTGGCCTGCGGGCCACCAGTTTGACACCCCTGCTTTAATCTAAAGCTTAGGGAATAAATGCAGCTGTGTGCCATCAATCTTACCTTGGGTTTATATGCATTCAGCATTGACATCTCTACATTTTGACCTCTGACATGTTTCGGTTGCCTCTGGACGGGCGGTGACGATGACTTCTGATTATTGCGGCAGACACAGATGAAGAAGAAGAGTAAAGCAATGGCCAGAGGGATAGCAACGCTCGGCACAAGTATGTATAGGATTTCCATTTTATTCTTCTCTTTGGAATCCTTCGAATCTGGGTGCAGGAATAAAAAAAAAAAGGTAGACTAGCTCAAATAACATGTATCTGATATTATACTGCATGGTTTGAAATGACTGCCTATTCTTTTATACACACACAAATCCACTGTGAGAAAAAAAGAATCATGGCTTATTACAATTTGTTTCTATCAAACCTTCAACATAATTTATTGAAGTTTAAAAGTTGAAAGTTCAAATGTTTAAAAATTACAGAGGGAAATTATAAGGACTTCGCATCTGTGTGGGGCCCCTCTGATGCTGCCTCTCTTTAGTGGCAGGCCTGCATTTCTCTAACACCTTAAAAGTTAAACGCCATGTGAATGGACTGTATACATCCCAGGGCATTAATGTGGACCACAGTGCTCTTCTGCCATTGGCTGCCAGCCCAGATCGACCAGCTCGACATGGTCAGTCCTGCATCTTTCAGACACAGCATCACTAAAGAATTTGTCCCCAGTGTCCACAAACCCACTGGCCTCAGAGTATGGGGACCTGAGGTCTGGGGCAGCTCAGTCTCTGATGACCTATGTGCCCTTGAACAAAGCATTCACCCATCTGGCCTCTCTTTTTCTCATCCACAAAAGTTAACTATCTGTTTTGGATGGTGTCTGTAATTCCCTCCAGGACAGCATCGCTGTAGAACTTGATACTTGTTTGAAATCCAAGAACTCTTCCTAAATGGTTTCATATGAATCCAATAATTATGAGTGCTAACACTTTGAAGTATATTTTTTGAAACCTTATATATCCACTGTACCTACCATTGCTTGGAAAAGGATATATGCATAGAAGGACACGAGGCAAACTGTTCTTTTTATTGGCACACTGTTCTTTAAAACTAACTACTTTGGGCATATATTATCATTAATAAATTATTTGACTGGTATAACAAACAAGAATTATGGAGCAGTAATTAGAGGGGTTACATAATACATACATACCCTGATCACCAATAACCTCATCAGCTTTCTTGCCTTAAGAAAATCCAAAGTGTGTAAATTCAGATTGACACAAAATCCAGAGACAATTATTTACTTAACAAAAGAATTAACCATGCATCCATCCACTCATCCTCCCACTTGTTCAGTAAGTCAATAAGCAAAAGCTACTACTGCCAAGCACTGTTCTAGGTACTGGAAGTATAAAATTAAACACGACATGTCCTTTGCCCTTAAGGAGCTCGTGGTCTGGTAAGGAAAGCAGAGAAAAGATAATTACAACATGTTATTGGAAATGCTATAAGGCAGGCATGTCCAACCTGTGGCCCGGGATGGCTTTGAATGAAGCCCAATACAAATTCTTAAAACATTATGCTTATAAGCTATTATTAGTGTTAGTGTATGTTATATGTGGCCCAAGACAATTCTTCTTCCAGGGGGGCCATGGGAAGCCAAAAGGTTGGACACCCTTATGGAGGGGAAATAAGAAGAGAATGGTGAAGAGACACAGTGTCCCTTTAAATAGGGAGCTTCCTTGTATATATAAGTGAGAATACACCACACATAGTTTTTACTTTCACACGCCATCTTTGGGAACCTATTGTTCAGTGAGACAGAGCAGTAATTAATCACATTGCCCTTTCCCCACATAAACAGACTCAACCCAAGAAGTTAGGAAAAAGTATCCAAACCTGGGTGTTAGGACTGCGCTATGCGGGCTTAACCCTCAGAGGGGTTAAGAGGGGAGTAAAATCTGCTTATTGAGTATAATAAAAATAAGTTTTAATATTTATTGAGTATTTTCTACTGGCACAAAATCATGCTAGCTATTATTACTAATATAGGCCAGGCACTGTTGTAAGCACTTTTCATTACCTCATTCATTTTATCTTCAGAACCAACCCCATGAGGTACATGTCACCCTTATCTCCATTTTTATCCATGAGAAGCTGAAGGACAGAGTGGTTAAATTACTTGCCCACGGACATGTAGCTAGTGCATTCCAAGATGGGACTCCTCCCCTGTGGGTCTCACTTCACACCTCCTGCTCCAGCTACTACACTATACTGCCAATCATTTGAGAATGGGGCTGTTATTTTCCACCGATTTCTCAGGGTAGGATTTCTCTTGTTTCATGAAGTAGGAAGGATGAGGTAGGATGAGTAGGAAGGTATGAAAGGTGGGGAATAACACTGAAGCTTTGCTAGACATATTACTTTTGAACTCCCCACTTTATATGTTGTGGCAGGTAAACACATAACCCAAACATCTCTGGGAAGCAATTCTAATCATTCTAGTCATTAGGAACTGGATCTCAGGTTCTTTAGTAACAATGTGGCTGCATGTCTGTGGCTGGGTAGATAAACACAATGTAACAGAATAAAAGAAGTCTACATTTTCTTTCCTTTTTTTTTTTTTAAGATTTATTTTATTGTTTTTGACAGAGAGAGACAGAGAGAAGGGGGAGGACCCAGAGTAGACTTCATAGTTGTATATCATCAGTTTTCCACACGGTTTCATTCCACACAGGTGGGCAGGGGCCATGCAGGGTAGGAACTAGGTTGGGGGCCTCCTGCATGGGAGGCAAGCCCCCTCGAACCAGGGGCTGAACTGTGGGGTGAGAACTGAACTGGGGGCCTTCTGCATGGGAAGCACACCCTAGTTCAGCATATGGGTCCACACAGGCCAGGGCCGGGATTCGATCCTCTGTCCCTGGGGCTGCAAAGCAAGTGCTTAACCTGCTGAGCCATCCCAGCTTTCCCAAGTCCACGTTTTAGAGTCAGACACCTCTGAAGAGTGTCTTTGTGATTATCTATGTAACCTTCAGTAGGTATTTAGATAAGGAAACTCATCTGTAAAATGGGAATGGTAATACGTATTTCATAGAATTACTATAAACAATAAACGAAGTAACATGGAAAGAAAGTATCTATTCTAGTACCTGTTACATCTCAGTTAGTTAATCTTTACCCTTACCCTTACAGCAGGAAAGGATTCAGGGATAAAAGTTTAGGGCTGGAAATTCTAAATAACCTTAAGTAAGAAACAACTTCTCTGACCCCCATCTCCTCATTTTATCACGGGGAATAAGAATACCTGCTCTACCAATCTTATTTGGTTCACATGGGAAATAATATTCATGAAAGAACCTCGGAAAATTGAAAACTGCCGCATAGTTGTTGGATGCTATGATTATTAACATTATAAAACACTTTCAAATTTCTCAGTACCCTAAGGGGCAAAATACCTCTTGTTATTCTTGGATTTTCAGTGAAATCATTACGAGGGTAACAATTACAAAAGGAATGAGGCTAATTTAGTACTAATGTAACCTAGTCATTTTTCTGGCCCAGATTTTTAGCAACAAGAGAAAGTAGGGCTCTCACCTGTCTGGCAAACAAAGGAGTCTATTCTGTACTCATTCCATATCAGATTATTCATGGAATGCCTTTGATTGTAAATGAGAGGTCTGAGACAAATCCCCCTGTAGGTCTGCAGCAGAACAAACTCCAAGAAGCTAAATCCTTTAAACAGTCAAACTTGGCTCCTTCTGATTACACTGAGGATATGCAAACGAGCACAGTGTCTTCTTGCCAAGTGAAATAATCAAGCAGAACAATACGTGGCCATATTGGAAAGACAGAGAGCAAATGCAGGTCTATTGTAAGTCTACGCTACGACAGGCTCACTTTCCCACACAGCTCTGCATCTGGCCAGAAAGGGAGCCAGTGTCTGGCTCCAAAAACCTGATATAAAAACATTCCTCAGAACAACTAATGTTACTCATGAAAAATTAGAACTAACATTTGCCCAACCTCTCTTAAATGTCTTAGCATTTCTATTCATCATTTTAACCCAGTACTTGGTGTTATCTTGATTTTAGACCTAGAAAAATTAAGGCTGAGACAGAACAAATAACATGACAAAGCTAGAGAGCGGTAGTCTGAGTTAGAATGAAAGCCTGTTTACCTTCATGTACTTTTGTGCTTTTAAAATTATGTTACTAATAAATATTAAAATACTATACGGGATTGTGTTTCATCATTCTCCTTAAGACTCCCAGGTTCCTTTCCACCAAGGCTAAAATCCAGTGGAAATCATTCTATTAAAAAGAATCACATGAGAACAATGGACATTATTCTTCCTATGCACTTTAAAGGGCAATGGATGCCTCCAATCCATTACAAAGAAAACTGGCTGAATATTAGAATGGTAAGAATTTTTAATTCTTTGGAATCACTGTTTAAAAGTTAAATGCACATATTAGCTACATCAAGTTAAATGCTGGGGAATTTTGAAACTAACAATTTAGTCTGGATCACATGATTAATTTCATTTTAAAAATCAACTATTTGGTATCACAGTTCACATCTGACATTCCTATTTTATTTTCACAGTGACATTCCATATGTTGATTAGTAATTAAATATAATAGAGAAGAGAAAATACTCCTTTCTTATCTTGCAAGGTACAGATGATTTCTCATTTAAGAGTAAAGTGACCAGATTTTAACATTGGTAAAGCGGGACACCACTGACCTGGGGGGAGGGGGTTCTTGATTAAAAATTGGGTCTATCTCCCACCGTTCCCTAGCTTGTCGTGCATTCTTTCCAAAAATCGGGACTTTTTTAAAACACAGCGGGACGCGGGACAAATGGTTAAAAATTGGGACTGTCCCGCCAAAAGCGGGATGTCTGGTCACCTTATTTAAGAGGTACTTTTAGAAAATGAAACATTATCTGAAACATTACTTTGAGTTAAAACAAGAAAATGCTCAGGTATGAAATATGGCGAGAAATCTTACAGAACCTTAGAATTCAAAGGACATTAAACAAGTTAAATTATGATCTTACCTGAAAATAATTTAAAAACCATAGAAAAATGAACAGGAATTGTTACCATTTATTATTTGGAAACCACTAAATAAGTGGGTCTGTAGCAGATAGGGGCTCTAAGCTCATGCCCAGGAGCCAAAGGAGCAGTGGTGGTAATTAGGCCTTCAGTTGGTATACTGGGCCCAGCCATTCATTCTCTTGACTTAATGATGGAAATTCTAAGTAGATGACCTATTGCCTTATGTATTCTCAAATGAATTCTTCAAATAAGACTCTGCTAGACCATATACAGTGATTGAAATTTTTCTCTTCAGAAAAAATTTTTTTTAAAGATTTATTTTATTGTTTGAGAGAGAGAGAGAGGGAGACAGAGAGAAGGGGGAGGGCCCAGAGCAGTCCCCATAGTTGTACGGCATCAGTTTCAACATAGTTCCATTCCACACAGGTGGGCGTGGAGAGCCCCATGGTGTGGGAGTCAAACTGGAGGCCTTCCACACAGGAGGCGTGCCCCAGTTCAGCATGTGAGTTTGTACGGGCTGGGGCTGGGAGCCCGGTCCTCATGGCTGCAAAGCAAGCACTCAATCTGTTGAGCTACCCCGGCATCCCCCAGAAAATGTTTTAACCACAATAATTAGGGAACAGTAACTCTTGTGAACTCTTGAGAAAACTCTTAGCCATGGGAATCCACATAAATTCACTTAAAGTTTTTATAAATTCACAAGGCTTCAGTTTTCTCCTCCATTAAAGAGTTGAGCTAATCTTTTCTTTTTAAGTTAAAGCTTTTAATTATGGTAAAAAAAACACATCATAAAATTTACCATCTGGGGGAAGCTGGGATGGCTCAGTGGGTTAAGCGCTCACTTTGCAGCCCTGGAGACCGAGGATCGAATCCCGGCCCCGGCCCAGGTGGACCCATATGCTGAACTGGGGTGTGCCCCCAGTTCAGTTCTTACCGGGACCTATGTGGGAGGCTCCCGGCCCAGTTCCTGCCCTGCGCAGCCCTGTGCCCACATGTGGAGTGAAACTATATGGAAAACTAATGTCAACTATGGAGACTGCTCTGGGCCCTCCCCCTTCTCTCTGTCTCTCTCTGTCTGTTTGTTTCTCTGTCAAAAAACAATAAAAATAAATCTTTAAAAAAAAATCGCCATCTTAACTTTTTAGAGTATACAGTAGTGTTAACTATATTCACATTGTCGTATAACCGATTTCTAAAAACTTTTCTTGTGAAATTGAATCTCTATACTCATCGAAAAACTCCCCGTTCTCCCCTCCCCCAGTCCCTGATGATCATTATTCTACTTTCTGTTTCTATGAATTGGACTACTTTCGATACCTCATATAAGTGGACTCATACAGTATCTATCTATTTATGACTGGCTTATTTCACTCAGTATAATGTCCTTGGCATGTATCCATGTTATTGCATATGACAAAATTTCCTTCCTTTTTAAGGCTGAATAATGTTCCATTGTATGTATATACCATATTTCTTGATTTTTTAAAAAGATTTATTTCATTGTTTTTGACAGAGATAGAAACTGACACAGAGAGACAGAGAGAAGGGGGAGGGCCCAGAGCAGTCTCCATAGTTGACAGCATTAGTTTTCCATATAGTTTCACTCCACAGGTAGGGGTGGGGCTGCGCAGGGCAGGAACTGAGCTGGGGGCCTTCCGTATGGGAAGCACACACCCCAGTTCAACATATGGGTGTGCATGGGCTGGGGCTGGGATTCAATCCCCAGTTCCCGGAGCTGCAAAGTAAGGGTACCCTGCTGAGCCATCCTGGCTTCCCCCATATTTTCTTTCTCATTTTATCCATTGACGAGCATCTGGCTTTTGCTTCCACCTCTTTGCTATTGTGAATAATGCTGTTGTGAACATGGTTGTGCAGAAGTCTCTTTGAGATCCTGCTTTCAGTTCTTTTGGATAAATACCCAGAAATATGATTGGTGGATCATCTGGTAATTCTATTTTTAATTTTTTGAGGTACAGCCACACTGTTTTCTACCACCAACAGGGCAAGACAGTTTTACTTTCTCCACATCTTCACTAGTATTTGCTATTTGCTATTTTTTTGATAATGACCATTTAAATGGGTGTGAGGTACTATCTCATTGTGGTTTTGATTTGAATTTCTTTAGTGACTAGTGATATTGAATATCTTCCCATATGCTCACCATCATTTACATATCTTCTTTGGAGAATTGTCTATTTAAGTCTTTTACCCTGATTTTCACTAGGTGAATCTTGAAGTGCCAAAACTTAATAGGTTTTATAAAATTAAAATTTTCCCCAGTTTTATAGGATTATTTTAGAGTGGTAGACTTTGTTGTTGTTGTTGTTTTTTAAACTTTAGCAAATCACTTGAACAAATAATTCATGATATTCTTATGGAGAAAAGATGGAAGACTAGGTAATAATATCATTAGATGGATTTGTAATTCACCATATGCTTGCACCCCAAAAGTTTTAATCAGTAAATCACATTAAATTATAGAGGGTTGTGTTCAAAGAAACCTCTCTGCACAATATTATCATCAACTACTTGTTTCAAACTTGCAAATGGCCTGAATCTAGGCAGGATATCTAACTAACTATAGAAATAAAATTTTATCAGCAGTGTCCAACCTTTTGGCTTCCTTGGGCCACACTGGAAGAAGAATTGTCTTGGGTCACACATAAAATACACTATCACTAATGATAGCTGATGAGCTAAAAACAAGTTCACAAAACGATCTCATAATGTTTCAGAATTTGTTTTGGGCCCCATTCAAAGCATCCTGGCCTGCAGACTGGACATGCTTGTTTTAGATGATCATACATGATAGGCTAAATAATGACCCAAAAGCAACAATAGAAATTTTATAAATAAATATACCTTGCAGTTAGGTTAAAGACCGTGCCTAGAAAACTCCATGATTAAGCAGATCTACTAAATAATTTTTGATGTAAACAAGCAAACAAAAAAAAAGAAAAAAAGAAATTAAAAAAAAAGAAAAAAGAAGACTAATAAGTTTTAGTGAAGACTTGGAGGCTCAGTTGGACCCAGCAACAGAATAATAAAAGTGTTCAAAATTTTTCTCATATATGGCACCTAAAGTAACAAAATATCCTTCACTGACAGTACTGAGTCATGACCAAGGACATCGTGGTCTTCTTCTACTTGTTTGGTTAAAAGACTCCAAAAGGTGTTTTCTACTGGTAAGAATTATGTTTTTAAGGTCTTTGAAGAAATAACATCACAGGAGGATAGGTAAGGAACGGTTGTTGGAGCTACATGCTCTCTAGATCAAAGAGCAAATCAAATGAAAGATGGGATAGATGTCTCCAAATCTGGATGAGAAATGATACCAGAGGTTACAAACTAGATCCAGTACATAGACTTGTTCCTTATGAGGTGCTTTGGTTTTTTAAATTGGTGGCTAAATTTTTTTTTTTTTTAATTGGAAGATTTCCCTTACACGTTTCAGTTTCTGGCTTACAAAGGCAGACCTTGAGCAGTGGGAGCCATCCCATAACCATGTTGGGATAGAGAGATGTCCCTATCTCTGGAGGTCTGTGGCAATGTTCAAATGGAGGCTGGATGATTTCTATGGTTTTCCCCAAAGTTCTCTAATTTTATAAACTGAGCTCACATACCGGTATCTCATTTAGGCCTCTGCGAAACTTCTCTGACTCTTATGAAGCAATTGCTTTAAAGCTGAATGTCCTCAGCCCACCAGCTCCAGGCACAGTCCTGGTCTACTTAGCATCACACCGAGGCTGACCTCTATGTGAATAACAGTATTAATGGATGCCCCTGTCCTCTGGCTTCCAGTTAGGTTCGGACCATGGGAGTCATTGGCAGGATAAGAAGAACTGTCTGGGCAAGAAGAGAGTCTGGTGATATGTTTGTTGTCCTGGCTTCCTCCTTGCTGGGACATGCCTTCGTCCTTCTCCCAAAGGCCACAGCGTGCACGGGACAGCCCTCGCTTCAGCCTCACCTGCACGCTACGGGGTGAAGTAACTGATGATTCTCTTGACTCTCTGGCTTAGGATGGTAATGCGTCCCACTCCTGCTAGCCCCAGGCCTGGTACCTTACTGGTTCCCTCTAATTCTGCCAACATCGTTATAAACAGTCTTTTTATAAAATTCTCCTTCGTGTGTCTGCTTGTACCTTTTGCTGCCTGCCAGAAACTTGGCTAATACAAAGCCAGTAAAAATAGCCATTGTGGTATTATATCAGAATACTGTCACCAAAGGGTCAAGATCACCAGAAGCACTTCCCATTGACATGGTGGTTAGCTCCAAGAGTTGAGAGCTTCTAAAAGCTTATTGCTAGAGTAGCTGACACACTAGGTGAAGACTCAATATATACAGGGTACAATAAAAAAGCCTTTGAGAGGAAATTACTTTACGATTAAAAATGTTTAGAAAATATGACTTAGTTATAAGTTTCGGGTAACTATTGTTCTTTACATTGTTGAAAATGTATAAAGACTAGAGACCAAAAGTACATCTTGAAAACCTCTGTAGTATAAAAATAACTCTTCCGGAAAGCTTCAAACTATACAAAGCAGTGCTCTATTCCTTCCTCTTTTCCCCCTACCCAGCCCCCAATTCACTGTAATGTTCAATTTTGGTTTGAAGAAATGGCTGAAAGACAAATTGCCTTACAACAGGTCTTCTATGAAATATGGGAGAGGGCTGCTGACAGAGTGAGTTAAAAACTGCAGTGTTCGCAATCTGGAAAACATCTGCCTTGCCCCGAACTGTAAACCACCACATTGTAGAAAATGGTTTGTGACAAAGCAGAACCCAGGGCGGGTGTTTGTAAGGTTATGGGACAAGTCAGGGCTATTCAGGCACAGAACTGGGCAACATACCCTTAGGCAAACGGCTGCAAGACAAGGACTTAAAAGGAAATACAAAAGCAACAGGCCAGGTATGAAAACTCCAAATGGAGCCAAATGGGTCATGACTTTTCTTATCAATGGGGACTCTTCCACAAAACTGGTTTAGGAATAAAACCAATGGCGCTGCTTGGAAATTCTAGTTGTTTGGTAGAGGAAGAAACATTTAGTGAGAGGCGAATCAGACATGCTAGCCTGGCTCTCAGAAGAAATGTGGCCTCAGAACTTGATCGACAATAAAATAAAGGGCCATAGTTTGAAAATGAGAACACCAATACAATCAAGAAACAAATAAGGGATCTCAAGTAGTGGCAGAGAAAGAACATAAGTCATGCAGTAGACTACAGCCAAAATGAAATCGCTAGCTCATGGCAAAAGGAGCTAGCTCTCAGGGAAATAGACGTTTTCCACAGTTCTGCCCCCAGAGCATCATTGAAGAGCAATGATAAGGGCTACAGTGAAACTGTGAACCTGGGAGGTGTGCCTAGGTGCCAGTTGGAAAGAACATAGGCAAATGTTTCCTTTTCAACTTAGTTTCCACCCAGTTCACAGTATTTGGCTTGGAAGGCGGCCACAGTGACTAGAGGTGCAAGTGTGGTGAATGAAGGTTTGCAGGCACGGGCTCAGGGAAGATGGCCAAGTCTGAGGACTGGGGACGTGAGGCTGCTGGGAAGGGAAGAGAGCGGGGACTGAATGGGAACAGAGCAAACACCGTGAGGGTAAGCACCCTGGGTTTCTCAGAGTAGACGTCTTTGTGGCTGAGGACTCCATTCCGGCACCTGAGCAAGTGCAAATAAGACTGCCCAAAGACCTACAGAATTCATCACCAAAGGGAAAAGGAAAACATTAAAGAAATATGTATTCCTCTGAATATCTAGGAATTCTTTCTTTAAGTTGTGGCATGGTGGATGGAGGACTAGATCTAGAATCCTGTGAACCTGGTTAAATCTTGGCTTTAGTAAAAACAACAGTGCCTCAGCTTCTCTGTCAGTAAAATGGAGACAAAACCTATATCCTATGGTTACAATGAGGATTAATTATTAATATTTCAACACATTTTATTGAGTATCAACTAAGTCATAATTCAGATGGTAGTGTATAAAACTTAGCACAGTGTTCAACAAACAGCAATCATCATTAAAATACAAAGCACATAACAGCGCACATAAATGCTGGGAACTATACGACAGTGCTCAATGTGATTCGTATTTTTTTCATCTGATTCTTCCACTAGATTGTAAGCTACACAAGGGCAAGGTCTGATCTTGTTTGTTCCCGAAGTCTGAAGCATAACAGAAGCACAACACATAATGGTTTTAGTGAGTGACTGAAAAATAATGAACCATTCTAATCGTTAAATGCCTGGGATAGGAAAGAAGATACAGGGCGGCGGAGGGGTCAGGTCGTACCCAGACTATCTTCTGTCCTCTCACTTTCTCCAGGCACTGTCTGGGCACACACACATAAGCCTAACAGAGTCAACTCCCAGAATTCACAGCAGACATATTTGGTTGTGTTCAATTTTATGTTCTGTCTTAGAGTGAAAGTTCACAGATAAAACGATCTGTGATGGACTGTTCTCAAGTGCCTTTATTCTAGAAAGTACAACAAATGCTCACATTCTGCATTTAATTAGGTCTATAACCCTACTAAGTTGAAAGAACAACAAAAGTTATCAGTAGGAAAATGAGAAACCCCATGGAGATTTTGAAATCTCCTTAACTTTGACTTAACTAAAGAATGCAGGGACATTCCCATGAGACTCCATCCCATTCAGGAGGGAGGTGCAAAAGGACTCATTTCTAACCTGCCCCACAAGCTTACAACTCACTATAAGATGAAAAGTTATTTTCAATGTCTGTCTGTTTATCTCTCCCTACCTATCCATCTATTTATACAAAGACATACACACTCACATACATACACAAATCATACAGTGTTTAAAAGATTGGCTATAGGTTTGAGTCCTGGATCCACTTCTTATTAGCCATCTGGCCTTGGACAAGCTACTTAACCCCTCTCAGTCTTAGGTTTCTTTTCTTGGGTAGAATAAAAAACAACTCATAGCATTATAGAACTGTTATATGTGAGATAATGCATAAAAAACTCAGCAGCGTCATTAGCTCATTGTAAGCACTCAATAAATGGTAACTGTGGTTTAATATTATTATTCTGTAGTCTAAATTGTATAATATATACAATATACTCTATTCTATAGTGTAAATTGTATAATTCCTGTCTAGCCTCAGGGTTCCTCAACCCTGGCGCTATTGACATTTTGGGTCAGGAAATGCTTTGTGTGGGTTGTTCTGTGTCTTCTAGGAGGGTCAGCAGCATCCTGGACCTTTACCCAATAGATACCAACCCCACCCCGTTGTGATGATCACATTATCTCCAGACATTGCCAACTGTTTTCTGGGAGGCAAAACTTCCCGTTTGGAAAACACTGGTAGAGGAGAAAGAACAGTGAGTAGCCCCACGAGACAGGAGACCTGCCTGGTTTCTATGAACTAATTTGTGATCTTGGGTAAGTCCTACCACTGCCCCTGGGCCTTGGTTTTCTCACATAATAAATATGGCAGGAAACTCCTACTTTATCTCTCATGATTTTTGTAAGGATGAAATGAGAAAAAAACAAGTGTTCTGAAGAAGTGTTCTGAAGTCAGATTCTGTTACAATTGTCTTGTTACAGGTTGGCTGTGGAGGGGCAGTTACGAGAAGGCTTGCCTGGGAACAACAGCTGATGCTGATCTGCTCTCTTCCTTAACTCTCACCCTGGGAAGCCACTAGCCTCTCAGCAGCCTCTCATTGATCACATGTCAAGGATTCCCTGTTCCTTTAATGGATGTATTTGTGGCTTGGCCTGAAGAATTCAAGAGGAACTGGTTTTTTTTGAAATAAAGTAAAAATGTACTTACAAATTTTTTTTTTTGTAAGTGGTGAAAACTGCCTTGTCATTTCTAGATTTAACTTTCATCTAAGTTTATGTCTGACAGGACTAGAATTATCCAGTCCTCAGACTTTTAACTATGTCCTCTGCACATTGATATTCAGAAAGAAATATTCTGAGGGTTTCCAACATCACTGCACTGACTAAGACTATAAGAACATACCAAATAATACTATGATGAATGTCTTCATCAGCAAGGGAAGGTTTTTTTGCTGTTATATCATATTATGGGAATCGGTATACTGGAATACAGAGGTTGAACCTATTGTCTTTCTTTTATTTATTTGTAAATTTAGACAAGTCTTTTAGCCTTTCTGAACCACAGTGGAATATGCAAATAACACCTGTCCCACCGTGTGGTCCTGAGCTTTAAATGGAGATGGATACATAGAGCACAAAGCATGGTAGGTGATTTGTAGATGTAGTTGACCTTTCTCTCTGTTCCCAATCTGAAAGACTATTTGAGAGTTTTTTTCATCCCTCGGAGCATGTGTTTGGTCTGACTGCTTTAGGAAAGCCATTAAAATGAAAGCCAATACTTTTTAGGTATAATTTAGAATGTTGATTTAAAATAATTGTAATAAAGCTTGAATCAAATTATTAACTCATCTTCTAATTTATGAGCAACTTACCCTCCTACTTCAGAGGGGCATTAGTTGGAAATTAAGGGTCAGAAGTCACCTAAAGGACAATGGCATTCACCCAGAGTAGAGTGAACAATGTGTTTTTTCCTTAAAATAATTTATTAAGTCTCCTTAAGGACACATATCAGTATTCAGGGACAGCACAGTTGAGTAGCGAGAACGTAAGTTTGGAGTCAGATCGACCTGCTATTTACTACCTGCTTGACTTTGAGGCTTTTTGAACCTCAGTTTCTTCATTAGCGACGTAAGGTTCATAATAATAATAATACCTATGATAGTGTGAGGGTGAGTATAAATAAAGCCTATGAAAACCCCAAGCATCATGCCTGGCTCATGGAAGGTTCTCAATAAGTGTTGTTTTTATCCTTGGCTCTTCTGCAGATCTTCATGTCTTACCATGTTTAGGAGAAGGGATGAAGCAACTAAGTAAATGATGATAAGCCTACATTTTATTTTTATCCATTTCCTATTAATGTTACATGTAGAATAAATGATTAGGTGCAAATCATTTAAAAAATGCAAGATAATTTGCTTTGAAATTTCCAATGGTGGCTCTACAAGTGTTAACTTCATAATTTGTTCTTTATGCTGCACACAAAGGCATTTTAAAGCCCAGCAAGACAGAAAGGGTCTGGTCACTTCTTTCTCAAACTAACTTGTTCTGTTTAACCATCCATAAAACCATTTTGCCGGAGAAGACAGTAGGGTAACATGTAACACATAAGAACAAAATTGTTGAATAATAGTTGCCCAAATTTCCATCACTGACTGCTCTTTTTAATACTTTTTCTTATGGACGTCTTTAAAATGTTTTTGCTTCCTCTTCTTTGCTCCATAATATCTACGCTAACTTCTATGACATCATATGCACTGCATTGTGACTATAACGTGAATCATATTTTATTCCTCTTTCAACTCCCTTACTTCATAGTGGGCTGCTCTCAAACCATATTTGGCAAGCTGAGAGCAAGCACTTCTTTAGATACAAAGACTATATACTGATTAGAATAGATTCTTTTTTATATACTTATTATATAATAAATATAATAGATAATAGTTATGAAGCGTTAACTATCTTCCAGACATCATAGGTTTTTTTTCCAGTTAACAACTCATTTATTTTCACAACAGACTCTAGGTAATATCATTATAATCTTCATTTTACTGTTCCCTGCAGTGACATCCTGACTCCCCCACTAAGCCTAAGAAGCCCAGTTGACATTAACTCTGAGAACGAAGGTTAGGAAGATGGACCAGTTACAAAAGGGCATCAAACTCCAGTTTCACCAACATTTTCATTCTCTTTTTCCTCCACTCCAAACATTTTCTAGAAAAAGGAACAAACTGATTCAGGACTTGCATTCGCTTTCTATCCTTGTACAGTGAAAAGATGCAGTTTATCCAGATTGCCCTGAGTAATGGCTATAACATCCTCCTATCTTGTGAGTGTGCTCAAGGACACAGGGAAAACAGTTGTTCTGTTTCTAACACACCTATTGCGCTACAACGGTGCACTTGGACATGGACCACTGTGGGTAATGTCTTTTTTTCATATGAATGATTGTGATAAGGTGTTTCTAGAAATGGTGCCTGTTATGCCCATTAACACAATGGCTATGGGAATAAGAGCAGCTTACTCCTTGAGAGTGTGCTTTTGTACCCTGAGAGGTGTTTTATAGAGAAACAGCCAGGCTGACCTATCTTAGAAACATAGTTTGAGATCAAACACTATCAATCTCCTTTGTCTTACACACGATACAAGGTTCTCCTAAGGAAAGTGGGATGGAATGGGGCTCTTCTAAAAGTGACTGAATACAATAACAGCAATGACTTGCTACTTACCACATGCTGGGATGTCACACAGGTCAGACTTAAAGTTTTCATCCAGAGTGAAGCACCACGGAGCTTCCTTCTGATTCCCTGGGTTGCGGCAGTAGGAATGCCCTCCGTTCAGCTCTGGGAAACGGAGGGCGGTGAAGGTGTGCGTGTGGGGGTACTGGGAGTTCCATGGCTGGCACTGGCGCCCTGATTTGGTCACACTGACGGTGCCCCGGTAGTCCACACCTGTGCTGTTATAGCACTTGTGATCTGAAAACCAGAAGAAAAGCCCCAACTCTGAGAAAAAACAAAACCCAGAAGAGAGGCTGGAGCTCCGGACAGCAGTTTCTGGATGGAGGACGTACAAGTCACCTCCCGGCCCAGGCCTCCCTGCTGGTCACTCAGCTACCTTCCCGGGACGATTTGGAGCATATGCTTCAGGAATACAACCAGTACCCCACAAGTATTTTTAATCTTGAACATGGAAGAAAAGTCAGCACTGGGGGCTGGATTTAATTCCCTAGAATGGCTCAGGGAAGGTTCACGTTAAACTATTCTTTCTGCTTCTGTTTGATGGCCTCAGATAAAAATCATGTGATAAAGGACCTAAATTACAGAGAATGTTTACTAAGGGCAGTGCACTCTGGGTTTCTGACAGGAGTTAAGGCCATCTCTGTGCTGATGGATGGGACACCCTTCATAGAAACAGGTCCTAGTTAGTACTCCTCCCAGGTAGCCACAGGGGCTATCATTTAAAAGCACTACAAAAATCTAGCTGAGTTGAAATAAATGGGAACTTGGCGGGGTAATGATAAGATGATAGTAATAAGAGTAATAATGATGATACTGCTGTTATTACGTGCTAAGCATAGTTCTAAGCACTTTAGATACATTGAGTTATTAACTAATAAAAATAGTATTAACTACCAAAAGAAAGCTAAAAACTTACCAGTGAGTCTAATTCTAGATGAATGGAAAATGTACAGAGGAATAGTTTTTTGTTTGACAGTGGTAAGAGGATATAGAATAGAGGCAAGCTCTCATATATGTAACTTTTAAATTGTGGTACAATACACACGTCATAAAATTTACCATTAGTGCATTTAAACATTCAAAACATTGGGCCACCTTCAACATTATCTCATTCCAGAACAACGACATCATTCCCAAAGGAAACCCTATAGTCTCATTAGGCAGTACTCTCTACTACCCACTAACCCCGGCCCCTGGCAGCCACTAAGCTACTCTCTGTCTCTATGGATTTGTCTATTCTGGACATAACAGAGAAATGGAATCATACAATGGTGTCTGGCTTCTTTTACTGTCTTAATGTTTTCAAAGTTCCGCCATGTTGTATCATGTAAAAGGATTTTATTCCTTTTATGAATGAATAATATAATGTTTCATTATATGGGTACAGCACAATTTGTTTATCCACACATCTAATAATGGGTATTTGGCTTGCTTCTACCTTTTAGCCTATTGTGAATAGAGCTGTTATGAACACTTGCGTATAAGTTTTTGTTTCAACACCTATTTTTAATTCTTTTGAGTATGTACCCAGGAATGGCATTGCTGGGTCATATGGTAATTCTATATTTAAACCATTGAGGAACCAGCAAGCATATTTTAAAATTGTGATATTGATGAAGTTCCTTGAAGGTGGGCACTGCACAGAATTCCTTGCTGAGTGCTCAGCCCCCACATGGGGTCTATTTAGCCCCTTTGGAAGGTAATCTGTCTACCAATAGGAACCATTACTGTGGATCAAGGTCAGTTTTCACCGTTTCTGGGGTTCGCTGATCCCCAAGGCAGCAGAGGGTCAGGGGCTACCACCTACTTTTATTGATAGGATCCGCCATGGGAATTCCAATCCGGATACAGTTGGCAGCTTCGGGGCTCTCTGGCTGGGGGAGATCTTCACAGTTTGGCAGTTTCAGCCTCATCAGAATCATGGGATTTGATCTTGCAAAAATGTATTCTGTTTGACACAGGACATTTTCCAGGATTTCACATTCATCGCGACACAAGTCACGGGGCTTTGGGGCAGATGAGGTTTCGTCACAGTATGGGAAAGCGTAGTGGCACAGGGAAGGAATGGCGAACTGAGAACACTTATCAGATAAGTGACTAGAGGTGCCAATCATGGTGAAGGCAGCTGGAAAACAAACACAATTATTAACTCCCAGGGGCCAGGGTTTATCTTTGGTTATCTGGTCAACAAATATCAGATATAAACACACAACGGAAGGAACAGGCTGTGCTCAAACAGACAAGGCCAAGAGAAAGAGATTCATTTCAGATGTCAGAGCAGCTTACTTTCACCAGCTTGGAAAAAAAAATAATAATTTTTTTTTTTTTTTACTACGAAGTTAAAAAGGCAAGATTAAGTTACATATGTACCATTTCCTAATAAAATGAATTAATTAGGTTAAAGTACAATATATTTTTCATTTTTACTACAAAGCAACAGAATGTTGTGTTTCATCCGGTATTTTTATTAGTTTTGTGAGGCTTCTAAAACATTTGTCAGCTGCAGGGCAGAACCTGCTGTACGCTGTGGCTGGGCCTGATCACTGGATTCAGTATTCGTTTAGTTGCTGGATGACTTGGGGTAACTTGTTTAATGTCTTTGTGGCTTGAATACTTTCTACTCCATCTTCTGGATATGAGGCAACACAGTTGGAAGTTTTCAAAGAGCACAGCTCAGTTGTTCCAGTGTGTCTCACACAATGCGAGTGGTCACTTAGCCTAATTTCACATCCAGTATGACCTCCATGTACAGAAAGAGCACAAGCATCCCTTTGCACACCTCCACTGACTAAGAACTTACTCACAAGACAGCCTATGGGGGTTGCTGGTACAGTTTCCCAAAGTATGTTCCTCAGAACGTTAATTCTGTAGCATATTAATAGTGTTTGAGAAACTAGAGTTTTCCACAGCCAAACAAGTATGGTAAATGCTGGGCTAAACACAGTTAAAAGCATTTTTTTTTTTAAACTGTAATACTTTCCAGTAAGCTGATGTCCATTGACAATGTCCAAGAGAGGATTATTATAAACGGGTGGCCAAATATTTATATCGAAACTCCCACTTACTTTTGGAAATAGTCAAAACACGTTAAAACGTTCACATATTAGGTCGCAATGGGCCTTCCACAGCTCCTCCTCATTGTTCCTACTTCTGCTGTTTGAATTTCAGAGTCCTTCCTCTTGAAAGCCCAAAGGCTTCAGCAAGTGGCAACTACATTTTCCGGTAGTTGTTTCATGTGAAATAGCTCCAATACTCCACCTCTTGGTTCTTTTAAATTCCTTGCAGGACATAGTTTCTGGACTTTTTGATGTTCTATGTACCTATTTTGGGTTTGTTCTTGCTTCTAGTAAATCCTAGGGTTACTAGATACACTATATAGTATCCAGTTACATTTGAATTTCAGCTAAACATTTGAGACATACTTATATTAAAAGTGTTTCTGTTGTTTATGTGAAATTCAGATGTAACTGGGTGTCCTGTATTTTTATTTGCTAAAGCTGGCGACCTTATTAGAATACCATAAAGGCAATTTTAATGGCCTGCAAGTCTATATGGTACAGAAGCATAATAACTACAGTAATGGAAGAGGTAGTAGGAGGCTATAGAATCATATAGTAGTCTACACTATCTAACTCATGTGTGCTAAAAAGTGCTTTACTATTAGACTTCCTTCCATTAAAGATATGTTCAATTCAGAAAAATGAAAGGTAAAATATAGAAAGCTAGAGCTTATAAATTGGTGACCAAATATTTATATTGGGATTCCCATTTGCTTTCGTGAATAGTTAGTCCAAACATGTTAAAATGTTTGCAAATTAGGTTGTAATGGGCCTTCCACAGCTCCTTCTCATCATTCTTACTTCTGCTCTTGGAATTTCAGAGTCCAATGATCATCTTTCCTGATCACTCATTTCACAGATAAAGAAAGATTTTCATAATGAATAAGAGGTTTCCCTTAAAGTCACAGAAATGGCAATCCTGAGATTAGCAATCAGAATTCTAGATGCCAAATTCTTTCCCTTTCAGTCCAAACAGTAAGCTCTCTGAGGGTAGAGACCTACCTGGCTTGCTCACCACACCATCCTATCCCCCAGGGCCCAGTCCAGTTTCTGGTACAGCAAAAGCACTCAGTAATATTTATTGAGTGCTTGCATAAATATGAGGTTTTTCAAAGCTTACTTTTCCTCCGAGAGCAACCTTCAATAAATTATTTTAATTTAAATTCCAGACCACAGAGATCATATCTCAAGCTTCTTTATGGTTGTGCTCCTAACCCCTATGCCTAGCCTAACCTGTCAACAGAGAAGCTCAAGAAAACTTTTGGTGAGGAAAGTAGTTACTCAAAGTGTAAATATAATTTCATTGGTGTTACCTACCTGTGATCTGATTTTCTATTTCCCCTTGCATGTGCAAAGACTCCATATAGACAGTGCGGTTGCCAATAAATCTTGCACATGCAATCCCTCTGTATGGCTGACAGAATCCATCTTCTTCGTACTCATCTCTAAAAACAGATTATAGACATTAGCTAACACAGAATAGACACCCTTAAATACACGCACGTATGGTTGGATCTGACTGCGCAATGCCCTAAATAGTCACTAGGGGGCGCAGTCGGTCCCAGTATCCTAAAGGCTGGAATAAGGAAGCAGGCTTTTTTCCTCAGTTCCATCCATCACTTGGAACATCTGTTGGTCACGTTGGTCAGGTTTCCTTCACCCCAAGAAAATAATTCTGAAGCACAAAATCATCCTTAAATATGGGAGAAAACAGTCTTATTTTCGCAGCTGGTGGTGGCTGGAAGATGATGTAGTTGTAAGAGTAAAGGGGAAATGAGTTGAAAATCTGGGCATATGTTCTACAGTTTTTTTGTATTTTAGGCACAGATTATTTCTGCCTCATTTGCTACAAAGGCGTGGGCGCATTATCCACGAGTTCCACTCCAAATGATATGTCAATTAGGTGGCTCCACCGGGGCGAGAAGTGGGGTGCAGCTGCAAAGAAATGAGAGGGCAGTCCACTTACGTGGCTCCTCAGTGCCTAAGGCCATTATCTGCCCTGCAGAGAGAGAACCAGGGAAACCACGGAAGGGAGGATTTCAGATGAGTCACTAAGCCCAAGGAAATCTAGAGAACATGGCTATGCACATCTTGCTTTCATGAGCTCCTAAGATTTTCAATCTTTTAAAAATTCCGTGGTGAAGCCGGGATGGCTCAGTGGGTTAAGCGCTCGCTTTGCAGCCCCGGGGACTGAGGATCAAATCCCAGTCCCGGCCCGTGCGGATCCACATGCTGAACTGGGGTCTGGCCCCAGTTTGGTTCTCTCTGGGGTGAGCTTCCATGTGGGAGGCCCCTGGTTTGGCCCCCGGCTCTGGGGTTGGGGGGTATGCCTCCCATGCTAGAGGCCCCAAGCCCACCTGTGTGAATGAAACCATGTGGAAAACTGATGACATACAACTATGGAGACTGCTCTGGGCCCTCCCCCTTCTCTCTCTCTCTCTCTGACAAAAACAATAAAATAAATCTAAAAAAAAAAAAAAATTTGCTTCAAAATTATAATAATTTTTATTAAAAAAAAAAAAAGGTGGTGAGTAAGTAGCTTTTACCCTGAACACAAGGGGATGTGAAACAGTGATGTGATTAGTGACAGTGTGGTAAATGGCTAGAAATCTAGGGCTAGAGATTTGGACCCAAGATGGCAGGTTGAGCTCCAAAGGCCAGAGGCCATGACCTCTGATAAAGGCCTAGGATGAGTGCAAGATGCCCGAGTACAGAATCTCCTGCTCTTTCCCAAAGGCTGACCACCACAAAATGTAAGGCCACCTGCTGCACTGATGGGCTGGCTTCCACCCTGGACATCCCTCCTCTGTTAACTTAGCTGACATCAGTACATTGTTTCAATAAAATACCACTTTTCCTCTTCCATTTTCAGAGCAAAAGTCAGGAGAACAAAATTCCCTCCCTGGGGTTTTCACCTATCCTTAGGGAAGATCTCAGAGCTTCTGAACCATGGTTTTCTTATCTGTAAGATGAAGGCGATATTGACCTCTCTACCCTGTAAGTGATAGTCATGAGGCTCCTATCAAAATGTAAAAGCTTTTAAAAAGTGCTCCACACATAAACCAAACAAAGGATAAAAACCACATGATTATCTCAATTGATGCAGAAAAAGCATTCAACAAGATACAACACCCATTTATGATAAAAAACACTGAATAAAATGGGAATTAAAGTACCTCAACATAATAAAGGCCATATATGACAAACCCCCAGCAAATATTATTATACTGACTAGGGAAAAGCTGAAGCCCATTTTCCTAAAATCAGGAATAAGACAGGGATGACCACTGTCACCACTGCTATTCAATATAGTTCTGGAAGTTCTAGCCAGAGCAATCAGGCAAGAGAAAGGAATAAAAGGTATCAGAATTGGAAAAGACGAAGTTAAACTGTCACTCTTTGCAGATGACATGATCCTGCATATAGAAAACTCTAAAGACTCTATCAGAAATCTATTACAAATAATAGACAAATACAATAAAGTCGCAGGCTACAAAATCAATGTCCCAAAATCAACTGCATTTTTGTATGCCAACAGTGAAACTTCAGAAGGAGAGATGAGAAGATCCATTCCCTTTGCCAATGCAAACAAAAAATGAAATACCTAGGAATAAATCTAACAAAGAATGTGAAGGACTTATACACTGAAAACTATAAGACACTCTTAAAAGAAATTAAAGAAGACATAAAGAAATGGAAAGACATTCCATGTTCATGGATTGGAAGAATCAACATAGTTAAAATGGCCATACTCCCCAAAGCAATATACAGATTCAATGCCATTCCCATCAAAATCCCACAGTCATTCTTTCAAGAAACATAAAAAAAATCATCAAATTTGTATGGAACCACAAAAGACTATGAATTGCAAAAGCTATCCTAGGAAAAAAGGATAAAGCTGGGGGCATTTCACTGCTTGACTTTTATCTGTACTACAAAGCCTCAGTAATCAAAACAGCTTGGTACTAGCAAAAAAAAACACAGATTCACGGACTAATGAAACAGAATTGAAAACTCAGAAATAAACCCACAAATATATGGACAGATTATTTTTGATAAAGGATCGAAAAATATACAGTGAGGAAAAGAAAGCCTCTTCAGTAAATGGTGCTGGGAAAATTGGAAAACCACATGCAAAAGAATGAATGTGAACTGCAATCTCTCACCATATACCAAAATTAATCAAAATGGATTAAAGACCTCCAAATAAGAAAGGAAACAATAAATTGCATAGAAGAAAACATTGGCACTAAACTTATGGACCTGGGATTCAGGGAGGACTTTATGAATCTGACCTCATTGGCAAGGGAAGTAAAAGCACAAATAAACAAATGGGACCGTATCAAGCTAAAAAGCTTCTGCGCTGCAAAGGAAACCATCAACAAAGCAAAGAGGCAACCAACCAACTGGGAGAAAATATTTGCAAACAATGCCTCTGATAAGGGGCTAATATCAAAAATATACAAAGAACTTGTACAACTCAACAAGAAAAAAACAAGAAATCCAATTAAAAAATGGGCAGATGACCTTAACAGACACTTCT
>PVKE010020312.1:0-27708 GCA_004027555.1 Craseonycteris thonglongyai
TTCATTCATTCATTCATTCATTCATTCATTCATTCATTCATTCATTCATATATTCATTCACTCATCACCCTTTCATTCATTCACTCATTACCAGGAACTCAATGAGCACATCTGTTAAATAGGGTGACAGGCCAGCCTCAGGCGACCCTCTTCACTAGAATGTCGGCTCTATCAAGCTCATAGGGCTGAGAATGTCAAATAAGTGACATGTCAGTCACTTGCAACAGGGTCTGAGCGTTCCAGGAAGACTTTACCAGTTCTCTCCCCCACGCCCCACCCCCAGATAACCCGTCTACTGCACTGTGGTCTCTCCCCCACGCCCCACCCCCAGATAACCCGTCTACTGCACTGTGGTCTCTCTCCCCCACACCCCGCCCCCAGATAACCCGTCTACTGCACTGTGGTCTCTCTCCCCCACACCCCGCCCCCAGATAACCCGTCTACTGCACTGTGGTCTTTCTTCTGGTTCAGCACATGCTCTTGCAGAAAGTGCATTGCTGTTTCCTGCTCATCGACGTGTTCATTTCAGTAACCATTTCTATTTCCCCACAGAGAAGTGCACAGGTCCTGTGCATACAGTGTGAGGGCTTTCTCGAAGGGGACTCACCCACACGACGAGTCCTGGAGTAGGAAGCAGTGTGACCAGCCCCCAAGTGGCCCGGCCACACTGCCTTCCAGAATGTGTGTGTGGATCTGATTGCCCAGAGGAGTTAGATCTCTCCTCCGGCCGCTTACCTTGGTCTCCCGGTGCATCCGTGTAGCTGATCGGACCACACGTACTGGCCGTGGAGTCCCCTATGAGGACGTTGTGCCTCTCCCATGGCCCACCCCAGATGCCCTCAGGGCCGGCGTCGATTTCCGAGCTGGCCAGCCGTGTTCTGGTACCAGAGCCTGAGGACTTGCTGTTCCCTGGCCTTTCATTGGTTCACCTCCTCTCTCCGCTCTTCCCGATCCCAGCCTGTCCTCTGCTCACACCCAAGGCTTCTTTTCTTAACAGCACCGTTAGACTCAGCAGTGACCAACCTGCCTCTCTCGTAACTGTCCCCTTTGCAGTCTCCTCCTTCGGCCTTCGCCACCGCGTCCCCAGGGCCCCGGGCACACCTGAGCGAGCGCTGCATGCCGGCCCGTGCTGACGACGCTATGTGTCTCCCCACGTGTCTTGTTCCTCGTCCAGCTTGCGAGGTCCCTGAAGCCTGAGCCAGGACGGTCCCCAGCTCCCGCTCACGGGCCCCCCTCGTGGCCCCCACATCAGCAGCCCTGCCTCACAGGTGTTTTGCTAACCTTGTTGCGAATCAGATACACCAGTGAGAAATACATTTTTAAAACCACGTGCGTTTTTTTAAGAGCATTTAATCTGCATGTCTGGGATTCATTAACACGTAGATCATCCAATTAGGGTTTCTTCACAGCTGTTTGACATTTGAAGGGCCTTCGGAGGATCTTTAATAAGTGCCTTTAAATATTATTATTTTTTCTCCTGATCTCAGGGCTGGGGTTCGAGCGTGCCGTTCTCTGGATGGGAACGTGACTGATGAAAGAGGTGGCCGGGCCCCTTTCCGCACTGGTGTCGCAGGGAGGCCGGCTCGGAGCCGTCCACATCCTTCTGTGCTTTTCTGGTCATGCGGCCAGAGCCGTGTGTCCCAAACGCCTGTCTCCATGGTGGGTGTTAGCTGTTTGGCTCTCGGGCCCCGTCTCTCTTCTCCTGGGAGTTGTACTAGTGCTGTTCCAGGGGCCCGCAGGGGACCTTGACCCATTAAAGCGTGGCCCTGCTGGGTTGGGGTAATGGGCCTCAGTGTGGCTCCATGACCCAATCCGAGGAAACGAGATGGGAGGGGGCTCCTGCTGGGGCCGCAGACAGGGGCGGGTCAGCCCTTGAGAACTCAGGCTGCGGGCCGGGGGCATCTGATCACACACAGCCCCTGAGAATGACCCGGATGTAGAAAAGCAAAGCTGGGAGCTGTAGAGAAGCTGGGGACAGCCAGGAAGGCGTGGGCCCGGCCCTGACGGAATTAGTCCTGCTATAGGTCCAATGGTGTCTACCTCCCCCGTCCAATTCTGAGCTCCAGAACCTCAGACTATGGCCTTGTTTGGAGATAGATAGGGGTGTTGCTGATATAATTAGCTGGGGTCATACTGGAGGAGGGCGGGTGCTTCATCAAGCCAATGTGACTGGTGACCTTATAAAAAGGGGACATTTGCACACACAGGGGAGATGATGTGAAGACAGAGGAAGATGCCCGCCATTTACAGGCCTAGGAGAGAGAACAGACTCTCCCTCACAGCCCTCGGCAGGAACCAAGGTGCTGGCACCTTGATCTTGGGTTTCTAGTTTCCAGAACGGTGAGGCAATAGATTTCTGTCATTTAAGCTCCCCACATGGGGGCACGTTGTTATAGCAGCCCTAGCAAACTAATGCATACCTTCTTTGCCCTTTTAAGTTACGAGAACCACTGTATCCTTTTTCTTGCTTTCTTTTTTCCCTTAGCCAATTTGCATTCAGCCTTTCATTATGTACACGGATAAAAGACTTACTCGAACACCACTGTGCTGCTTAAGATCTTTTTGTGGGCCACATCTCAGTGACCTGTGGCCGTGGAACTAACCACTCCAGACGTGGTGGCTTAAAACAGACCATTGTCTGTTTTGCTCACAAGACGCAATGTAGGCAGGAAATGGGTGTGTATGTGTGCGGAGTGGGGGTGTAGCTTGTCTCTGCTCAACAAGCATCAGTGGGCGGCTCACCTGGGGCTGTCACTCACCCGGCTGGCAGGCTGTTGGCTGATGGCTGGCTGGGACCTCAGCCCGGGCAAGGGGTCCCCTCTTGTACAGGCTTCTCTGAAGGTGGCTTGAGCTCCCTCCCAGCTTGGTGGCTGGGTTCTGAGACCTCATGTCCCAAGAGAACAGGGTGAAAGCGTGTGGCATTTTTGCAATCTCAGATGTCACACAGCCTCACTGCCCCCATACCCTGTTAGTCTGTCCAAGGGTCCACTCATGTTCAAGGGGAGGGACACACACCCTACTACTCTATGGGGGGAGTGTCATCGTCACACGGTGATTAGAGGAATAGGAGGTATTGTTGTAACCATCTCTGGAAAATGCAGTCTGCTGCCAGCCACACACTCTATGATCCCATTTCCATGAAAGTCAAGACTGGACAAAACTATCTGAGGGTGACAGAAGTCAGAATCGCGTGACCTCCTGGGGAAGGTGATCTTGACTGGAAAGGGACCCATGGGGAGCTTCTAGGGCACTGGGAATGACCTAGGCATTGAGGGGAGTAGACGTGACATGGGCGCAGACATGGGAGAAGTTCCGGGAGCTGTTCACTGAAGTTCCACACCCTTTTGCATTGTATACCTCACTTAAAAAAACGTTAAGGAACAAGACAAAGAAGATCCGACTTCATTAGGACAGATGGAGACGTCCTTTGCTGGCTCCCAATTGTCGGAGCAGCATGGCTGGTACCCGAGGCCCAGGTAGACCGGCTGGCTCCCCCTTCCAGCTCTCCCTGAGCGCCCCGGCTCCTTGTGGACCACACTGACGTCCCCTGCCAGACCTCTGGAGCCGGGTGGCTGGAAGATGGATGGAACTATTAATCTGCACAGTCTAAAGGTTAATCCAAAGGGCAGCCACGGCAGGAGATAGTGGCCCCCACCTGGCTCCAGCTTGCAGACCAGGAAGGAGTGCTGGGGACGCCCTCCTCGTAAACTGCCAAACAGCCAGCCCTCAGGTTGGCTCTGTGGCCCTATCTCATCCCCACCCTCGTCTCCTGGGGCATGGCCTGGGGCAAGCTCCTTCTCTCCGTGAACCTCTATTTTCCCATCTGTGTATTGGGACCAGGGGACCAAGCGATCCAGCGGCTCCCTTCTGGCTTGGGTGGTCCCAGGCTGTGTCTCTCCATTCGGCCGCCGGGTTTTCCCGCCTCCCATCGCAGCACCTTGTCTGCCCTGCCCCTGGGTCTCTGCCTGGGCCACGCTCCCCACCGGGGACACTATCCCCTGTTAACTCACATGCGCCTTTTGTTCCAGAGTGTGCAGGTGGCAGAGATATCGTCTCAATCCAGCCCGGGTTTGTGCAGGCTGGTGGTCTGTCCTGTGGCTCCCTGTGGCCGTGGTCATGTCTACATGAAATTCATCCGCATGCCTTGTGTGCTGCTCCGGATGCAAAGCAGAAGCAGCGATGGATGCTTCTCCCATCAGAACCCGGGGATCCCAAGGACAGGGCTGTGTCTCCATTGACAGATGGATGGATGTCCTAGGGGAGGGGTCGAGTCCCCTGCCTTTGAACAGGTTCCTGTGCACAACCCCGAAGCCCTCAGGGTTCTGAACCCAGCCTGCAGAATGTTCTGTGTGCCTCATCCAAGATGTTCTCCTGTCAATTGTTTAATTAGTCACCAACACTTAAAAATCAGGCGATTTCACGTAAAGTTCTAGAATTCTCATCTTTAAGAAGTATTCTGGGGAAGCCAGGATGGCTCAGCGGGCTAAGCACTCACTTTCCAGCCCCAGGGTCTGAGGATCGAATCCCGGCCCTGGCCCATGTGGACCCATGTGCTGAGCTGGGGCGTGCTTCCCATGTGGGAGGCCACCAGCCCAGTTCCTGCCCTGCATGGTCCCCGCCCACCTGTGTGGAAGGAAACCTGTCGAAAACTGATGTGCAACTATGGAGACTGCTCTGGGCTCTCCCCCTTCTCTCCCTCTGTCTCTGTCTCTCTCTCAGAAACAATAAAAATCAATCTTTAAAAAAGAGTATTCTAAGAGCTGGCTGCACAGGGCTTGCATTTCCTTCAGCGATGAATGGCAGGGGCTGAGAGGAGCTGCCCAGGGGTGGAGCGGACACTGTCCAGGTCAGCCCAGACCTCAGCTGGCCCCAGTCACTCCTGTTACCTGCCCAGCCCTGGAAGTGGTTGGGTTTGTGGCCCTGGCTCAGGGGCCCGACGTGCCCTCTGGCTGTGGTAGCTGTCGGCCCCGTGGTGGCTGGGTGGGGGGAGTCGGTCCAGAGCAGGAGTCGGGGAGCAAGTCTTCTCTCCCTGTCTCTGCCTCATTAGGATCTAACAGGCTGGATCAATGCTTCTTAAAATTAGATGCACGCTGACTGTTTCTTACATCAGGAACAGGCTGTGCCCACACAGAATGCTTCTCTAATCTAAAGCTTGCCTTTGGGAAAATTACACGGAGAAGGAATGGAGGGAGATGCATCTTCATTCAGTAATTATTTATAGGGGGCTGACCATGTGCCAGGCATTGGGCCGGGTGCTAGGGATACAACAGTGGGGGGAAATAAAACCCAGCCAGCATCTTCTACAGCTCACAGTCATATCAGCTCTCCCAGAAAGGCCCAGAGATGGCCAACAGAGTACTCAATGTCACACAGCGGCAGGGGAAAGAAAACCTACACTGCTTCCCAGGCCTCTGGCTTCATCTCTCCCCCGGCCACTGCGGTCACGCCCAGGACCCCTACAAAGCCCTGAGCACACTGGCCTCTGCCCTCTCCTCCTCACCCCCTCTCCAAGTTCTGTTGCGCCAGCCCTGCTTTTAACTGGTGGCCTAGTGGGGCGTGGGTCTGCCCTTTTCTGGCTGTCTCCCAGGATGCCTGTCCTACCTGTCGAGGGTGATTCCAACGTCAGTGATAGAGTGTAGCAGCACCCGAACTGGAACATTCCACTGTGTGACAGCAGCTAAGTGGACGGGTAGCTCTTTCGAAGGAACAGGCTTGGAGCAGGGCCCTGGGCTGTGCACCAACCCCCCCCTCCTGCAGACACAGGCCGATCGCCATGCTCGCGGCCCCTGGGGCTAAGCCAGTCTTGTTTTTATGCTACAGCCACCAACCCTTGTTTCGAAAAGGAGGAGCTAGCAGTCCTTCAACACCTGGCTGCTCTGCAGGTGTGCAAGAAGCAGCCGGCTCTTCTGCGCACTGCTTGTCCCTGTCATTCTGGGGGTGGTCCCCAGGTCCCTGGAAGAACTGGCCTTCTGGGCTGGGTCTCGGCCTGCAGACACGTTGCAGATTACCAGCAGGGAGACAACGAGCTCTCCCAAAGCCTTTGGTTGCACCCACACTCCTGGGCATATCGAAACCAGCCGGATGGCTTTGGTCACCAGCTGCTGCATCTGAAGCCGGAGGTCTGTAATTGGCTCAGAAGCCACGGCTTGCCTAAATGAAATGTGAAGTGACGGCTACCGTTTACTGAGTATCTGCTGTGTGCCGGGCACTCCTGTGCATCACCACCCTGCAAGCCAGGCATCATCATCCCTGGGGAATGAAGTAGAGGCCCAGAGAGGGCAGCTCACCTGCCCGAGGTCACACAGCCGGCTGATGGCGAGCCCAGCTTTGCTCCCAGGTCTCTCTGATGCCGCCTGCCTGCCCTTGCTGTCCCTCCCAGGGGCGCTCAGGAGACCAGGCTGAGGCTGTGCATAGGGGCTCCCCTGTTCCTGCACCCCCACTCCTGCACAGCCTGAAGTGTCCCCAACACAGCGAAGGGTGAGCAGGTCAGAGGACAAGGAGCCAGTCTTCTGATACAGTCAACGAGCCGCATCAGAAAAGATGCGTGAGCTCTTCCTTCATAGTCTTGACGCAAAGCCCCGAGGCAGGATGGCCCTGGAGGTTCCGCCCCAGTTCAGAAGGTCCCTGAGCCAAGGACAGAAAGGATTAAAAATGAATGACGATGGATGGAGCCCTGCGACGGGTCAGGGACTTTACACGCAGTATCAGTGTGGCATGGTGGGGGAGACAGACTGCCTGGGTTCAGACTGGGACTTTGCCACTTGGCCGCGGCGTGCCTTGGGCAAACCACGCAGCACGCCAGAGCCTCAGTTTGCCTCTCTGTAAGATGGACAGAATAATAGTACCTATGTCACAGGGTTGTTGTGGGAAGAAATGAGATGATGTAGCCAGAGCTCTAAAAATGGCAGATTTCGTTTTTATATGTGGTTACAACACATGCCTCGTGAGAACCCTGGGGGAGGGGACAGGTGTTGTGACCCTTCATTTATTGATGGGAAACCTGAGATGCAGAGAGGCGGTGTGAGGTGCCCGAAGTCACGCAGTGTGGAGCTCACGGAGTGGGAGTTTGAATCTGTGTTTGTTCTCCACACCGGCGACCGAGGTGGAGTTCTGACAGCTAACTTCTGTCAGGGGCAGCGCTGCGATCTCTCCTCCCCAGGGCTGGATCCTCCCAGAGGCAGCTTGTGTTTGCTGGCAGGTTCTTTCCTTTTTTAAACGGATTTTCAACACCCTCCGACTAAATGTACAGAAGAGAAACGGAGTTCCTGGCGGGGTGAGGACCGGCCCTCGGATACCCGGCTGCACAAGGCCCCGAGCTCCTTCCAGGGCCAAACCTGGGGGCTCTGCTGGAGACTGAGGGGATCTGCTGGAAGGACATGAGGAAGTGAGGACCTGATGATAGTTTATCTTGGGGACGAGCGCTGGGCATGGCTGTGTTGATTGATGACTGAGGATGGTCCAGGCTTGGCCCGGCACTGGGGCTGGGACGTCTGTCAGCTGGCACCACGTCGCTCTTTGAAGTGGGGGGCATGGGGAAGGGGTGGGGGTCAGGAAAGGCAATGCTTGCCCCCTGCGAGAGTCTATTTCCTGCAGGCTAAGTCCTCCAGACAGTGGGGTCTCAGGGATGCTCAGGCCCGTCCCCCAGGGGCATGTGCTGGTGGGGCTGGGCTGTCTGCTCCTGTGAGCCCCTCGGTAGCCCTGGGGGGTGGGTCTCAGTGCCCTCACATTTCCAGGAGGGAAACAGGCTCAGAGAAGGCAAGCCATTTGCCTGGAGCCACACAGCTTGTAAGGGGTGGAGTTCTCTATTTTTTGGACTTGGGAAAGAGCGTGTCTTAATTTAGTAATTAGAAAAAACAAAAAGTTCAAATGTCATGACAACACAGGGCTGTGTGCAGGGCTGGAAATAAGCACAGAGCCCGTGGGGCATCAGAGAAGGCTTCCTGGAGGAGGGGACCCGAGCTGAACGAGGAGGAGTTTGTCTGGTTGGGGGAGGTGGCAGCTGAGGGGCGTTACTGTCTAAGCCACACAGAGTGACAGGACACGCAGAGCCATCCAGATATGGGAACATGGGGCTTTGGTTTCCCCCAAATTGTTCAGTCTGGCTGTGGTGGGAGGAGCGTGCACAGGAGCTGGGGAGCTGCGGAGAGTGAGGTCACCGAGGCTGGAAGATCAGGAGTCAGAGGATGGGGCGGGTAGGTCTCCCGGGGCCGTGGGCTTCATCCCACAGGGTTTGGGAAGGGATGGGGCCTGTCAGGCTTCAGGTCTAGACTGAGCAAGACTGGGGTTGGGGGAGGGAGTGCGGGGAAGAGGCAGGTGGGCTGGGGAGTTGAGGGGGGAGGGCGGTAACCTGAGCAAGCAAAGCCAAACCCTGAGCCCAGGTGGGGGCAGGGGCTCAGAAGAGGCAAACTTCAGAACCGGTCAGGAGCATGGTGACCCCGGGGCCCCGGCGGTCACGTGCTCATTAGTTCACAGGTGAAGTTCGCTTTTGACCCAAGGCAGCTTTTTCCAACTTGCCAGCCCTCCCGGCCCCTGAGACCTTAGCTCCCAATGACTCCTGGGTGACTCTGAAAATCAGCCTGTCTCTCCTTGGTGATGAAGACCCAGGTCTCCGGAGAATGAGAAGCTGGCGCCTAGGGCCTCTCGCAAAATGCGAGCCGGGTTGTCCCTGGCACTGCCGGCATCGCCACGGTGCATGATATGGTGTTGGGTAGAGACCCCAGATGCTGCTCCCTGCCAGGTCTGGACTCACGTTTCTAGACCTCTGTCCCTGATCCTCTGCTTCCTGGGTATAAACAAGACACAATATTCACAGGCTGAGCCCAAGGACCGAATGAGCGGGCGTGCAGCAAGTCATCAATAAATACTCACTTTTGGATCCCGGGATAGATAGCTCAGTGTCTGAGCGCTTGCCTCACAATCCTGAGGTTCAAAGTTCGAGTCCTGGCCCCGGCCTGTGCAACCCCATATGCTGGACTGTGGTGCAACTGGTAACTGCTGGGATGGCGGTGAAGGTTCCATATGCGGGAGGCCCCTGGTTCAGTTCCTGCCCCGTGTGGCCCCATGTCCACCTGTGTGGAATGAAACCATGTTACAACTAACGACATACAACTATGGAGACTGCTCTGGGACCTCCCCCTTCTCTCTCTTTCTCTTTTACCTTCTCTTAAACAATAAAGTAAATCTTAAAAAACAAAACAAAACAAATGATCACTTGTACTTCCACATGTAGCTACTGCCATGGCCATGATTAGTATTATTTGGGGAGGAACAGCTAACTAAAAATGTTTTTGATGATGACGAAGTTAGAACTTCCATGAAAAAGGACAGTGTGCCTAAGGAAACCCCATGTACCCAGCCTCACCAACCTCCAACTAGTCCTGACCCCTCCACGCCCCCATTCACTCCCGTGCACCATCCCTTATTGATTTAAGCACATCTCAAATATCATCACATCAGTCACCCATGAATATTTCACCAGTCTCACAATGAATAATGTACAAGGGGATGGCTCCGAAAATGACAACTCAGCCCAGGCAATGCCCAGGAGGTTTGGCTTCCTCGGGTTCAGGCTTGTGCAGGGCACCCCAATACCAGGATCAACACAGTCCTAGACCCCCAGGAGTTCACTCCACAGGTTGGGTGTGCAGGAAGAGGGAATAGAAACAGACCACAAACAACTCCCAGCACACTGAGTAACTGTTATGATCGCGTTACAGATAAGAAGAAGGCCATGGCACGGAGGGAAGTGGTCAGTTTCAGAGAAGCTTTATATGTTTGTTTAAAAAAACAACAGAAAACCAAAAACAAACAACAAAAAAATAACAGGATGCTGGAATAGCTCAGCAGCTAAGCGCTTGCCTCACAATTTCGAGGACCAGGGTTTGATTCCCAGCCTGGGCCCGTGCAAACCCATATGCTGAACTGCAGCACAGCTGGTAACCGCCCAGATGGCTCAGCGGTGAAGGGTGTCGCCTCCCGTGCAGGAGGCCCCTGGTTTGGTTTCTGCCCCGCTTGGCCCCATGTCCACCTGTGTGGGATAAAACCAAGTCATGACTACTGATGCACAACTATGGAGACTGCTCTGAGCCCTCCCCCCTTCTCTCTCTCTCTCTTTTTCTCTCAAACAATAAAACAAATCTCTAAAAAGCCACCATGAAGCCTGGGGCCTTAGGGAAGGGGTGGGGTCAGACGGCATGGGCTGACCTCTAGTATTAGCCCAGTACCTCCTGGTTGTGTGGCCCACAGTAAGTCACTCCCCTTCTTGGGGCCTCAGTTTCTTCCTCTGCTAAACTCCTGACCCCGGGAAGTGCTGAGGATCGCATGGCGTGGTACTGGGGGAATTAGTTAATATTCGTAGCTCGGCTGCTGCCCGGGACATTAGGCAGATCTGCTGACCTGGCAAATGACATGGTAACTAACAGGGAGAAGGAAAACGTGTCTGAGGCCGCCAATTACACAATAGATGGCTTGGGACGTGGTTTGCTTAATTAAATCTATAACCGATTGTGGATCTATCAGTACTTAGGATGCCATTGTAATTGGAGCTGACGATCAAAGTCAGGTAGGAGGGAGGTCACTGGGAGATTGTCTGCCCTGGGCAGCCTGGTGGAGCACTCAGGGCTGCTGATTGGACCTGAGTCAGAGTCTGGGCCCACCGTATCCCATCCATGTCTGAGGACGTCCCTGCCCTCTCTGAGCCTCGATTTCCCCAGATAATGCCTACCTGGCTTCTCCACCTGACCATGTAGAGAGCTGGCAGGGTGAGGACGAGCCCAGGGGTCGGGCTGCCACCCTGCCCGCAGGGCCTCAGAAGCCACTCGTGATGGGGTCAGGGCGTCCCCGATGCGGGAAGGAGCAGGACAGGAGCTTGTTTTCACGGCGCGCTCCTCACTCTCTGTAGGGAATGGACGGGGTTGGAGGGAGGACAAGAGGGGAGGCAGGGAGCACAGCATGGGGAGCAAGGGGGGCTCTGCAGTGTCTGAGTGACCAGTGGTGGTGACTGGACTTGGGCAGGGGCGGCAGCCATGGAGTGGATGATTCCAGAACGCTTTTGGAGGCGGAGGGAACGGGGGTGTCAAGCACAATGACCCGGGTTCTGAACCGAGCGCTGGTGGCAGGCGATGCCATCTTGGAGGTGAGGAGCCTGAGGGGTCAGGGAGAAGACCCCGCGGGGCAAGTGCTGGAGCTCGGTGCTGGCCCAGCCAGCCTGAGGCCCCCTGAGCTATCCAGGTGGGGATGTGACATGGTGGCAGTCTGGTTCAGAAGGGAGCTGTGAGGCAGACAGACATTCGGAGTCACCGGTGAGCAGGGGGGATTGGAAGCCACACAGGCGTGGATGAAATCAGCCAAAGCAACTGTGCAGCATGGGCAACAAGAAGGTTCTAGACCCGGTCCTGAGGGCCTCTGCTTGGGAGCGGGGAGGAGTATCTGGGGAGGGAGGGGAAGCAGAAGAGTTTCATGTCACAGAAGCCCAGGAAAAGCTCTCAGGAGGAGCGAGCGTTTCCCTGGAGGTGGCTGGGCAGGAAAGGGTTAGGCACCGTGCTGCCTGTTGGGATGGGGGAGCTGATGGGAGAAGGGGTGTGGGGTCCAGGGAAGAGGTCTTGTCGGATGGAGAGTAAAGCAGGTCTGAATGCGAATAGGAAGGATCTGGGAAAGAAAACCACTGGAGATGGAGGAGACGGGAGGCCGCACAGTTGGAGATGGGGGTGGGGCCCAGGGTCCAAGTGCAGAGACCGGCCTTTGGTGGGTGGCAGTGGGGACAAGGCTTCCTTCTCTGAGAGACGCGGGCTCACAGCAGGGTGCACGTGCAGTGGGCTTCACCAGGGCGGTTGAATCCGAAGGCTTGTCTGTTCTCTGAGTCGTAAGGGGCAAGGCCTCCAGTTGTGGGAGGTGCGGGAGGGAGACGGAGAACAAGGCGGAGCAGAGGAACTAAGAAGGTCTCTGGGGAGGAGAAGGCACTTTGTAGATGAGAGGGGGTGTGTGCTTTTGGGGGTAGTTGATTTCCTGAGGCTAACCCACTGTCCTCTTGACCTTCTCATCCCTCAAAGGCCACCCTGCCTCTCCCTAGAAAAGCGACCCATTTCTTCAAATACAACCTGACATGTGACCTCAACATATGTACAGACAAAAGCAGATCGCTTCTGCTGGCCGGAGCTGCTGGCTGGCTTCACCCTGCTTCCTCGGTGACCCTGAAGCATCTCTGTGAAGTCTGGGGCACCTCTGGACCCCGTGTGGGTCCCATTGGGGTAGGAGCAGGGTTCTAGTCCCCCCCATGCCATGTGCTAGGGCAGAGCTCTGGGCCTCCATTCCCTTGTCTATAAAAGGGGTTAATATTACCGGAGTGGAGACAGAAGACGGGACCACGTGACATTCCTGTGTGCGTGTGTGCGTACACGTGTGTCAACCCCTTCCTCAAACTGTACGATTCTATGAACTTCCAGAGCACTGTCTTGGTTTTCTATTTGGTGGTCACTCATGAGCTATCGTAAGTCATTATTGCAGATGGGGATTTCAGCCTGGTCTAACGCTGACCGCCTGAGCCATGCCGATGAGAGCAGGCATTCTCCTTTGCATCCAGGTATAGCAGCCCCTGGACCAGGATGGGCAGGTGGACGGGGAAGCGCACCCAGGGTGGATTGTCACAGAAGGGCAATGGCCCCACGTTGGCGCCAGGAAGTAACGGAGACAGGTCAGGTGGAGCCGTTGCCCGGCGTTATCTGAGTCCCACCCTCTCCCCACGGGGTGTGGTGTGAGGACGGGCCATTAGGAGCGTCCGGCAGCTGAATTTGCCTCAGTAAGGTTTCACTCCCTGTCTCCACCTTGCCCTGGGATGGGGGCCGCTTGGAGATGTGGGGCCTGACCGACCTTGGTTCAAGTCCCGGCTTCGCCTTTTACGAGCTGGGTGACCGTCTAGGGAGCTCAGCGCCCCATCTGGAAAAGGGTGGTAAGAAGGTTGTTAAGAGCACGTGCCAGGCACCCTGTGAAGACCATTCTTCAGGCTTCTGCCTGCTTTCCCAAAACCAAGGGCCTCCCTCCTGTCAGGCTTGGGTAGGTGTTCCAAAGCCTTGCTTGTCTCAGCAGGTTCTTCTGCTCCTTGTGGCTTCTTTGTTAAGTGGGCGTGGCTTTTGGATGGGATGACAGGGTGATCACGTGGGCCGTGTGAGGGACAGACCCCAGCATGCACCTCAGACTCACAGAGAGCGGCCCTTTCAGTCTGGTTCTCCCACCTACTCTCTTAGTGACCTTGGACAAGTCACCTCCCTCCTCTGGGCCTCAGTGTCCTCACCTCGAAAATGGCAAGAATCACGGCACCACCCCAGATGGTCACTGGGAGGATCAGACGTACGACTGGGAAACATGCTGCCATCTATGCTCTGAAGCCAGCTGTCACCACTGCAGCGGCACAATTCCCGTCCGGGGGCGGGTGCCTCTTGTCCCTGAAGCCTTCCTGTCCGTAGTCGGCTGGCCACGAACGCCACATACGCCACGAACGCCATGTCTAGGGAGAAGCAACAACCTCAGCGTTTCTCCCAGGGCTCCAGGCGGCGAGGGGTAAAGACCCGGGCTGTCCGGCTAAGCACTTGAGTGAGTTTTGGGACATGCAAAGGCCACCTGGAGGGAATTTCAGGAGGGGCTAGAAAGAGATTTGAACAGGTGGCCTTGGAGGCTGGAGGCCAGTGAGCACACAGGGGGAGTGGCGGTGGGGAGGGAGGCTGAGGTGGAGGTAGAGGGGCCGCAGGAGGGGTGGTGGGAGGGGCGTCAGAGGGACCTCCCATTGGAGGGACGGCTCCAGTAGAAGGAATTTACAACAGAGGTGCCTTGTTTTCCACTTCAAGGCCGTGCATTGCTGCTTCCCAGAACCTTCCAGAAACTTCCCATGGGCACATGCGTCTTGTCCCTGTGACCCTAGGAGGAACCAAGGCAGGAGTTCGCTGTGTGCTGCATCCGGGCTGACGTGAGGCAGATGGAGAGAAGGGCCCTGTGAGAGGAAATGAAGTGACACCAACACTTTCCCAGCGTGGGGACTCAGAGTCTGAGAGGACTCGCCTGCCAATGTGTGGGGCCACTTAGTGGCCGGGCAAATCCATTCGGCTGGAAGACTGGGCAACATCATTCATTCCTCCCTGGACATTTACTGAGCACCTAATATGTGCTCCTGCACTCTGCCCGGTACCAGGGGTACAAGGTCAGCAAAACAGAGGTGGCAGGCGTCCAGGCAGGTAACCCGGGTGACCCTTATAAAGCTTAGCACGGTGCTTGCCGCCCTGGAAGCACCACCAGTTCTGGTGGCCGTGGGATGGTGTTCATCCCACGGTACAAATGTGACGGCAGAACAGGCCGTTGGGGTCGTGGGCCCCACGCTCCTGGCGTCCGTGTGTCTCCACGGGGCACTGGCTGTGATGTAATTAACACCAAGAGTGGCTGGGGGCTGTCACTCCTCCAGCTGGCTAGCCTCGCCCCGCTTCCGGGTACAGATGACTCGGGGCTTTGCACCTTTCTTTTCCAATCAAAACACCTGGAAAGTGTCCAGCACTTCTGTTCTCACCCCACGCATGCCTTGACAGATTGTAAGATCACATTCGCTCTCTCCGGCTACTCCCCGGCAGGCTGAGGAGGGAGCGGGCGGTAGTGTTCTGGGGCTTGGGGTTACCGAGCGAGGCTGTACCTTCAGTTCCTGCTCTGGGGAGTCCCGCCTCCTCATTGCGCCTCCAAAGAGAGAAGCTCTGGGTTCAGACCCCAGCTCTACCCCTACCCAGCACACGGCCTTGGCCAGAACGCACCACTTCTCTGCGCCACGATGCCCTGGACTGACTGCTGGCCCAATGCGGTGCTTTCTGTTACACGGGTAGGATTGTGAGGACCGAATGCGTGTTGCCCAGCACTGCGTGACCTGGGCTGCAAGCTCGCCCCCGCAGCCCTCCAACAGTTCAGCTCCCCTCCTGGGCACGTGCACGATGGCACGTCTGGCCCCCTTGGGGATGGGGGCAGCCATGGGCTTGCCCTAGCCAATGCGCTGGGGAGTGATCGGGTGGCATGACTGCCCCAGTGAGACCCTCCAGGGGCTTTTTCCTCGTTGCCAGGATGACTGGCTACTCGGGCAGTCTGGGTCCTAGAAGAGAAGGGGCTGCTGAGCAGGCCCGCAGGGCTGCGGCCTCAGACCAGTTAAATAAGATTTAGCACTGAGGCTCATACCCACAGCTATTCTTGGTTGGGTTGTGGATGCAGCAAACATCGCTTTTCTTGACTAAGGCCGAGAATTAGCTCCTGTCTCTAGACCTCAGGGTCCTTATCTGGAAGCTGAGACGTTGGAGTAGATGGTCAGTCTCCAGGTTCCCTCTGCCCCATCCTGGGGAGGGGGAACCAAGGGGCTGTTCACCTGTCCAGAGGCCCAGCTTCATTCCCCTCTGTGCTCCCCCAAAGCCACCAGGGTCTGTCATTCTTGCAGCTGGGCAGGGCTCAGAGGACGAGGGGAATGATGGGGGTGGTTCCACTGCCGCTTCAAGCTCAGCAGACCCAGAACAGAATTCCTCCTCCCATGGCTTCCCTAGCTCAGTGGCGACCCCCGGATCCATCCAATCACCCAGAAGAGAACCTGGGTGCCATGCTGGGCTCCTCCCTTCCCTTCCCCCCAAATCCCGTCCCTTCTACCCCTTAATGTCATACCCATCGCCTCCTCTCCTACCTCCTCCCACTTTGCCTCCTTCAACAGCTACCTTCTCACTGCGCTCTTTCTGCCAGTCATGCCAAGTCCCCTCCTCCATCCCCTCTCACCGTTGGTGCTGGGAAATCCTCCTAACAAACCACCTGGACACATCACTCTCTTCTGAGCTCAGAACACACCAAGCAACTTGTAGCTCCTCCGCCAGGGCCTCTGTCCCTGCGATTTCCTTTTCCTGGAACCCCCGTTGTCCCCTGACTGCCTAAAAACTTCCTGCTCCTTCCAAATTCAGCGCCAGCGCCCCTTCCTGAGCTAGCCTGCTCTGGGAGCCTCAGCCCCAGCACGGTGTTCACGCCCCCGTCACAACACTCCACACACGGGCCCAGCTCACCAGCCACCACCAGCCTGTGACAGGACGCGGACTGTGCCTTCCTTATTCTAGCGACTCCTAGCAAAGGGCTGGGCACACAGGAGTGCTCAACAAAGGCTTCTCGCATGCGTGAGCGCCCCCCACTCCCTGGCCCAGCCTTGTACCCGGTGGTTTTCTCAGCACTAGGAAGCCGGCAGTAAGCATGATACCTGCTTTCTATGGAGAGACGGAGGATTCCACAATACGCACGTAATAAAACAAACATCCAAGGTGATTTTAGATCAAAGCAAGTGCTGTTAAACCTGGCAGTGCAGAAGGGGAGCTGCTCTAAATAGATGGTCAGGAAGGCTCTCTTTACAGAGGTAGCATTTGAGCTAGGATCTGAACAGTGAGAAGAGTTCTCCTTGTGGGCACCTGAGGGAAAAGGGTTCCAGCCAGTAGGAACAGTATATGCAAAGGCCCTGAGAAGGCTTCAGTGCTTATTAGGTGGGTGGGTAGATGGATGGATGATGGATGGATGATGAATGGATGGATGGATGGATGGATGGATGGATGGATGGATGGGTGGATGGGAGGATGGATAGATGGGTGGATGGGTGGATGGGTGGATCAGTGGATGGATGGATGGATGGTTGGATGGATGGATGGATGGATGGATGGATGGCTGGATGGATGATGGATGGCTGGATGGATGATGGATGGCTGGATGGGTGGGTGGATGGTTGGATAGTTGGATGGGTGGATGGATGGATGGATGATGGATGGATGATGCCCACTCTCTCTTCTCCCATTTGGGGTCTGGATGCTGAGTTGCTTAGGTGGCCAGAGCCAATTGTTCCCCTTTTCTAAGATGATGGCATTATGTCACAGGAGGTGCTGGAACCTTCTACTGGGTGTTTATACCAGGAGGTTCTGTGGATGCTGCAGGCATCTGCGTCATAACAAACATCTGCGTTTTTAATCCCATGAGAATTTCTCATTTGGACCCATCTGCAATGGACCAGACGGGATAGCGGTGAGGTGCTGGCTTCTTCCCTTTGCACCGCCCCCCCCCCCGGCCCCCCATCACTGTCTTCCATTTCTGCAGCTCTCTGGAGATGGCACCATTAATTTGATGTTTCAGCCTTCCGGCTGGTCCCCGCCACACATATACACATATGCTTTTCTCTTCTCGGGGAAATGGCTGTAACGTGAAAGTGGCAATTAGCGAGTCGGAGGGCAGGTGTGGGACTTGCAGCAATCAGCTTGCATAGCAGCAGTGGCTGCTGTCGCTGTCTGCACTGGGGGAGGCCACATCGCTGCGTGGGTTGGCTGAGGTGGGAACCAGCCTGTCCCCTGGCCTCTCTCCCCTGTACTCAAGGTGGCAGTGAGCCTGAGCCCAGTGACTTTCCTGGGACAGGGTTCCTTTCCCAGAGTTCAAGAGTGTCTGGGGGGCTGGGGACGGCTGTGTGTGCGCTGGCTCAGGTGATGGCAAAGGCCTGGGAACCAGGCAGATCTGGTCTCCACACTGTCACCACTCCCGGGTGTGGCTTCAAGCATGGACTTGACCTGCTCAGAGCCTCAGCTTCCTCACCTGCAGGGCAAATGACAGGGCTCAACGGCCGCCTCTGAGTTGGGTCTGAGGGTAGATTGCAACACCTGGCGTGTGGAAGATGCGCAGTGAACGTGATGTGCGGAAGAAATGTCCCGAGCTGGGGCCAACAGGTGACTGGTTCTTCCACCTCGACAACGCACCTGCCCACACTGCACTGAGTGTTCAGCAGTTTTTGACCCAAAAATGGCCTGACCCCCAAGCCCCACCCTCCCTATTTACCTGATCTCACCTTGAGCGACTTGACTTTTTGTGTTTCTCTGGATGAAAAAAGTCCTCAAAGGGAAACGTTTCGTTGATGTGGAAGAGTTGAGACAAAAAATGGCAGCAGCACTAAAAGGCATTAAAATCGACAAGTTGAGAAGCTTTTGAGCCGTGGAAAAGGTGTCTCAATAGGTGTGTTGCATCAGACAAGAGTACTTTGACGGTGACTGAAGGTTACACATGTAAGAATAAATACACAATGTTTGATAAATAAATTCCGTGTTTCTTTGGGTCCCCTCTCGGTCGGATAAGGTAGCTTTCACACGTTCCAGGGTTGGGACGTGGGTATCCTTCAGGGGGGTGCATGTGTTGGCCGGGCATCATGATTCCCCTTTGCCAGCTGAGGTTACGTCACCTGTCCAGGGTCCCAGAGCAAGGACGTGGCCCACGGGGGCTCAGACCCTGGTCCTCAGGTTCTTTCCCGCACACAACGTGCAGATGAACAAACCAAAGCTCAGTGAGCTGACATGACTGGTTCAAGGTCATGGCCTCATGGCTGGCTTTTCAGGTCCCGTGCCCTCCCCTAGGGGCCCAATCAGGGTCTGTCTGCACCCTTCTCAGCCAAGCCTGCTCACGCTGAGCGGCACCAGGCCCGCACGTGCCACCAGGAAGCACGGGGACAGGAGGGGCAGCCCACAACTCCCTTCTGTGGCTGCCTTTCCCAGCTCTAAGCTTTCGGGTGCAGTCAGCCTGGAGGCTCATTTTCTGCGGCTTCCAGTGGTTCGGCTCCATTTATTGCGCCTGACACTGTGAAAGCTCTCGCTATTGATTCTGGGCCGTATTAGCTTTTCCTCCCTCCCCCCCAGCCCCGGCCCCAGCTCTCCAGCAGTTTTTGGTCCAGCAATTAGGTATTGACGGGGACAATGCGGGTGGCTGCCACTGCCTTTCAATTACCAGTCACAGTAAACACAACTCACTCTCCGTACCCCACCCCCCGGCCCCCCTCACACTCAGAGAGAGGAGGCCGCTGTTTAAATGACTCTTCTTTCCTGCTTGACTCTTCAACACTCACACTAGAGCTGATCAATAACTCTGTCACCCTGCGGGGCTCCCCCGAGACCCCCAGGCTGGCTAATTGGCTCTGGGAGATGGCTGGCTGGTGGGGTGTGTGTGTTCCTAGGTGTGAATGCGTATGTCTATGTATATGAATATGCATGTGAGTGTGTGTGCTGTGCATTCTGTGAGTGCATGTCTGCACGTATGTGTGTGTGTGCATCTGTGTATGTATGTGTGAGCATGTGTGTGTAAGTGAGCCTGTGTGTGTATGTTTGAATGTCTCTGGGGGAGGGGGCCACACCACCTCAAGTAAAGTCACTCTTTGTGCCTCAGTCACGTAGTCTATGAAACAGGAGAGGAATAATACCTCTTGTCTTTGGTTGACTAGTGTCTCCCCAAAACCCATGTGCCCCTGGGACCTCAGCCTGTGACTGTATGTGGAGGACTGTCTTTGCCGATGAAAGTGAGTTCTGATGACAGTGCATCAGGGCGGGCCCTGACTCCCACGACTTTGTCTTTGGAAGAACACCTGTGGAGACACAGATGGGGAAGAAAGCCAAGTGATGGTGTAGGTAAAGCTTGGGGCGCTGCAGCTACAAGCAAAGGGGCTCCAAGGATTGCCAGCAACCACCAGAAGCTGGGAAACTCACTTTCCACAAGGAACCCCATCCTGGTGTACCCCCAGATTCCCCACGTCTCCCCCACATGAGCTGGCTTTTGGGGGCCGAGGCAGTGGTGGGCCTGCTCCCTCCTTCTTCCCAGAAGCCTCAGGACGTGAAGTCAGCCTCGCTGTGGCAGGGACAGGAGGCCCTCCGGGGCGGGTGAGATGCAGCGGGAGCCGGAGTTACCGCTGGCATCAGCCCCAGGGTGGCTCCGAAGGCCACGTTGTGGAGTGTGGCCTTTATCGCGTGTCCATGAGGCCCGGAGAGGCTCTGCCTCAGAGGTGACATGATCCTGAGACAATCCGCAGCTTGGGGCGGATCAGCTGGGCGGCTGTGTTGCTGGCAGATTAGCGGGTGTGTTCATTAGTCGGCTCAGGCTGCCGTGACCACACATCGCAGACCGAGGGGCTTGCACAACAGGCCGGAAGTCCAAGGCGGCAGCGAGGGGCTTCCGTCTGAGACCTCACCCCCTGGCTCTCTCCTCCCGTGTCCCCCCTTTGCACCTGCCTGGGTCCTGGCACACCCTTAGCTAGCCCCGGACGAGGACTTGGCAGGGGCCCCCAGAAAGGTGCTCAGGGGTTGGGGGTCCCCAGGCTGTTATATTTTTCCTCCCCAGGAGGATGGTCATGGCTCAGACCTCACTTCACCATGTTGGAATCCTGGCCTGGGCCGCTCGCTCCTGTTCATCAATGGCTGCCACTCTGCTTTGCTCAGCCTGCCGCATTGCCCCGCTTCCTGCTGCATCGCCCACCTCCTGCCGCATTGCCCCGCTTCCTGCTGCATCGCCCACCTCCTACTGCATCGCCCACTTCCTGCTGCATCACCCGCCTCCCACTGCATCGCCCACTTCCTGCTGCATCGCCCACCTCCTGCCGCATTGCCCCACCTCCTGCTGCATCGCCCACCTCCTGCTGCATCACCCGCCTCCCACTGCATCGCCCACTTCCTGCTGCATCGCCCACCTCCTGCGGCATTGCCCCACCTTCTGCTGCATCACCCGCCTCCTGCTGCATCGCCCACCTCCTACTGCATCGCCCACTTCCTGCTGTATCGCCCACCTCCTGCCGCATTGCCCCACTTCCTGCTGCATTGCCTGCCTCCTGCTGCATCGCCCCGCCTCTGGCTGCATCACCCACCTCCTGCTGCATCGTCCACCTCCTGCCCCATTGCTCTACTTCCTGCTGCATCGCCTACCTCCTACTGCATCGCCCACTTCCCGCTGCATCGCCCACTTTCTGCTGCATCACCGTCCTCCTGTCGCATTGCCCCACTTCCTGCTGCATCACCCGCCTCCTGCTGCATCGCCCACTTCCGGCTGCATCGTCCGCCTCCTGCTGCATTGCCCACCTCCTGCTGCATCTCCCCGCCTCCTGCTGCATCTCCCCACCTCCTACTGCATCTCCCCACCTCCTGCTGCATCTCCCCACCTCCTGCTGCATCGCCCCGCTTCCTGCTGCATTGCCCCGCTTCCTGCTGCTACCTGAAGCACCTTTTATTTCTGTGCCTCACTACTTAGAAACTGTGTGCTTTGGGGAAGGCACATGTCACCTCTGAGACCCAGCTTTCTCACCTGCAAGGTCAGGGTCCTGACAGTATGCATCTCACAGGATTGCCATGTGCACCAGAAGAGCCAATATCCACAAGCAGCACGGAGCTGAGTCTAGCACACAGCTCACAGCTCACAGCTCACAGCTCACAGCTCACAGCTCACAGCTCACAGCTCACAGCACATAGCACACAGCTCACAGCTCACAGCTCACAGCACATAGCACACAGCTCACAGCTCACAGCTCAAAGCTCATAGCACACAGCTCACAGCTCACAGCTCATAGCACACAGCTCACAGCACACAGCACACAGCTCACAGCACACAGCACAGCTCACAGCTCATAGCACACAGCTCACAGCACACAGCACACAGCTCACAGCACACAGCTCACAACACACAACACACAGCACACAGCTCACAGCACACAGCTCACAGCACAGCTCACAACATACAGCACACAGCACACAGCTCACAGCACACAGCACACAGCTCACAACACAACACACAGCTCACAGCACACAGCACACAGCTCACAGCACACAGCTCACAGCTCACAGCACACAGCTCACAGCTCACAGCACACACATGAGGATGAGGGTGCTGACGGTGAAGGTGATGAGGAAGGAGGGGACTGTTTACATGGGGTCTGGCTCGTGGCAGGCTGGTCATCATTATTGTTCCTGCATTATTTTCTCCCCGCAGCTGATGGCATGGGAGCCTGGCCTGGTGCCTAGTGCAAAATAGCTGCTCATTAAAATTTCATGCCTAAGAAATGAGACGGCAGAAAACTTCGCCCTCATTTTAAAGAGGAGCAAAGTGAGGGGCCGAACGACCGGGAGCCTTGACCACAGCTATACAGCCCCGGAGCCGGGAACGCGGGGCGGTGAGAAGCTGGCCAGGGCTCATTTGGGGAAGAATTGAAACACCAGAGACCTTAGATGCAGGAAGAGGAAACTCGAGCTAGGAGGAGGCTGGCCCCTGAGCAGTGAGCGCTCCCTGCCCCCTGCTCGGCTGCGCCAGGTCTCAGGGCTGGCGACCCGCAGAACAGTGTGAGGACAAAGGCACTCATGGGTCCCGGGCTCCCGGGGTGGGTGAAGCTCCGAGAACCCCCAGCTGCCGCGTGGCAGCCTCCGAATCCTCCCGGGGCCCCACCCCGGCGTCCTCCGGGCTCTGCTGGAGTCTGCCGGGCATCAGCGGTGACTGACGACTCGTGCCCGTGCTCGGGGTAAGGGACTGTCCATGACAACCATGCACAGAGCAAACAAGAGTCCCGGAACGTTAGGCCCATAGATCAGCGTGCAGCCGGCGGGCGCGGGCGGCCAGTGGGGGTCACTCTCCCCACTTGGGAGTGAAGGATCTGGTGTTGGTGAAGCAGGGCTCAGTGCCACCCCCATGAGGGATGTCGCCCCGGCTGGGATGGTACCGGGGGCTTCTGGGTCCAGAAACCCCCACTCACCTGGGGATGGGGATGGGGGTGGGAAGCCAGTGTGCACTCAGCACCCACTGGCTCCCATTCTCAGCTGACCAATGCGATGCTTAATAATGACTGCACTGCCGTTAGCTGACACCGTAGGGCCTTCCAGCTGGTCTCCAGCTGCAGAAGGTGACAGCGTATTGTCCTGCTCGGTGACATGGGAGGGACCCACTGAGACACAGAGCTCAGAAGGTGCAGGGAAGGGATGACGGCCTCCTCTTGCCTCTGGCCCCTCTCAAGTCCTCCCTTGCAATGACCTCCGCCTCATCCTTCCTCCATTACGAGCTCTGACGTGTGGGTCACCCCCTCCCATGACAGTGACCGGCGGACCTACCCAGGTGGCTTGGGCCTGAGGCAGTTCCCGGGACAATTCTGACGCTGGGGCAGCCCTGGGGAAACCGGGCTGAGCACTCTGGCTTGTGGAGATGGTTCCCTGTCACCTCATCTCTCCAGAACACTCCTCAGGACACCCTGCAGCTCCGGCCTCAAATTCTGGGTCTCAGCGTTCGTTTTTGCTTCGGGAGTAGCTCAGTCATGGCACCGTCTCAGCATCCTGCCTGGGGCCTACAGCCTGATGGACAATGAATGAAGGAGGGAAGGAAGGAATGAGGGAAAGAAGGAGGGAGGCCATGGAGACCCCTTCTAGCGCCTTAGTTTCTTAGATCAGGATGTCTGCGCGCTTTGCTTATGAACGTTTCTTCCTCTCACTCTGCTCACATCTTCCTGGGGTGGAGTCCTGGGGGCTGGCGAGCAGGCATCCTACGAGACCAGAGTGGCCCTCAGGGGTCCTCAGTGCCTCCCTGAAGTGCCCATTCCCAGGCCGCAGCTGACATGTAACCCCACCCACGCCCCTCCAAGACCTGTGCAGCTTGCGGGGTCCCCAGGCTAAGTCCTCTTTCCAGAGAACCTGGAGACAGCTCTGATCGGCCGTTACTACCAGACCCACCTCCTGGGGCTGCCCCCTGCCGTGAACATTCATTACTGCCCACGATGGGCCGCACCCTGGAGATACGGAGATCCACTCCCACCTGGTGGCGGAGGTGAACACATAGACAAGCCCTGACACGTCGGGGTGAAGAGGGGGGTCTGAGCAGGGGACAGGGGCATCTGAGATTGAGCAGAGCGCTGTGGGCTCGCAGCAGGGCTGGCCCTCCGCCCCCACCAGCTCCCTCCCGGCTGCCTGCTGACCTCAGCCCAGAGCCCAGCGGGCTCCCTCCACTGAGTCCCTGCCAGGCGTTGGCTTTGTGTGTCCTCACTGCTTCCAGCACTGAAACAACCTCTCCCAGGGCCCTCACAGTCGAGCGAGCACTTATGAAGCACTTCCTGTGAGCGGCCAGTGCGCACCTTGCACTTCCAGTCCCAGGGAATGCTCGTAGCTGTGTGAGCTAGAGCGATTCATCGCTCCTGACAAACGAGAGAGCTGAGGCTCATGGAGGAAATCGGTGGCCCCCTGAGGTTACCTGTCTGCTTGGTGGCTGAGCAGGGACCGCAGCCAGGTAGGAGGACCAGTGTCAGCCACCTGCTGCCTGTCTGCCACGGGCCCAGGTGAGCCCACCTCCTCTGGGCCACCCCACATGGAAGACACTGCTCAGAATGCTCTCTGCCCACTCCTCGAATGTTCTATTCGGCCATGGCCTACGTGCTCCACTGATGAGCACAGAGTCCCCTCTGTGCTGGGTTATGTCACAGGGGAGACTGACTTGAGTAGGGACACAGCCTCTGACCTCGGGGGGCTCAGGGAGGATCATTCTGACCCGAGACTGGGGTTCCCAGCTGTTCTTTTCCAGCTGCAGATAATCCTCCATTGTTGCCGGTGGTAGGACTTGAGCCCCTTTAACTGACATCCTTCCCAACTTCGCCTAATATCTAGTCTGTGGTTGACACCCTTTTCCCTGAAGCAGCAGCAGTGAAAGGAAAGGCTTTTGAAATCAAAACGTAATTCTTGAAACAGGTAGGATTGCATTCCGATGCAAGAGACACAAAACCCAGCCAATAGTTTGTCACAATTGTGGATTCCAGAATTCAGCAGTCCAGGCGCAGCTGAAGGAAGTTGTCAAGAGTGCAACCTTGTTCTGTCTTTCTACTCTGCTACCCATGTGACATTCATCTTCTTGGTTGCAAGAGGGCTGCTGCATCGCCGGCCATTGTCTCCACATCCTCGGCAGAAAGAAGCAGGAGGATGGAGCAGTGCCTATATCAGGTAAGGATGAAGATTCCCACAAATTCCCCAGTGGATTTCTATTTGCATCTCAAGGATTTCTATTTGTATCTCATGTCCACTCCAGGCTGCAAAGGAGACTGGAGCATTAACTGCCCTGAAGAAAATTAGTGCTGGGGAGATAAGAAGGAAGGAAATAATGGACTTTGGATGGACAACTAGAAGGGCCTTTCCTCACTGATACAGCAGAATTTAAAAGTGCAGCTATTCACATAACATCCGGCATCCGAGCCTCTGGAGGGAAAAAGCAATCTGTGTTTTGGAAACTGCTTTGACAATCTTCTGAGGGTGGAAGATAAGACTCAGAGAGCAGGCCGCGCCTGGAAATGGCCGATAGCAAAACCAGCAGCCTGCAATATGCACGGGAATTTGGAGACGAGAGAACGGGGGAGGGGGTGAGGGGAGGCAAATCGGCAGGAGACTCAAGCTAAGGAAGGCAACTGTTGGGGCGGTGACCAAGTAGTTTTTTAAGAAGAGAGATTTCCAGCATCCACATGTAAGTCTTTTGAGATTCTGTGATACGAAAACCTCCTCCAGGCCATCAGTGAAGTCCGTTACATTCACCAAAGCTTTGTAAGTGACTGGTATTTGGAGGGCATCATGGGAAAGCGATGGCTTTCAGGTCTGGGAAAGGAACAGAGTGGGAGGAAAGATGGGGGGATTTGAAGAAGCAAGAAGCGTGACCCTAAATTGACCAGGAATTCACAGAAATCAGTCACGGGCTTCCTAGGAATCTGGAATGAAGGTGTGTCAGCTACCACAGCTGCATAACAAACCATCCCCACATTTAGTGACATGGGACAACGAAGATGGTTTATTTTGCAGCTCTGCTCGGTTGGGCGCTGTCCATCCACCTTGGAGGTGACATTTTTTCATCTGCGGAGGAGACAGGTGACAAGCTGGGCTGAGCATCTGGTTCCTCTCAAGGCGGGTGTCTGTGATTTCTTTTCTCTCCCTCTCTCTTTCTTTGTTTTGCAGAAGGATTTGAAGTCACACTGAATTCTCAGAACATCAGCCCCTCTCATATCCAAACACGAGGACAGAAACATGTTCTAGAGCCAAATAAAAATGCATTTTTAATTATCTGCGCCACTGCTCCCTCCCATTAGTGAGGGAAATCAAGAGTTGAGTGTAGACTATTTACAATAATAATCCCAGGCGTGACACAGTTACTTTGAAAACAACTCCCATCTCTTCTTGTGTTTGACGGACCTGAGGATGCTTGGAGAGGGCTTTGGGCAGCCTCTTCATTTTGGGGGTGGATAAATGGAAACACAAATGGGGCAGAAGGCTTGGTGGAGGTGAGGTCAGGGGAAGATGGAGACAAGGCTGTGAAGGCTGGTCACCTGGCATCTTCCTTGCTAAGGAGAGGCGTGGTTGCTCCTGGGCTAGGGGCAGGGGTGGGGCAGGGGGATGGAGAGGTGGGGACAGCATTAAACATTCTGTCCACTATCTGGTTGAATCCCAACTTGGCCACTTCCTAGCTGGGGAACCTTGAGCAGAACTCTGCCCCTCTGAGCCTCAGTGTCCCCAACAGCAAAATGGGACTAGGACCAAGTCTCTTGCAAAGGACGAGGCGGGACATGCTGAGACGTCCCAGGTGACAGCACCTAGCGTGCACCTGGGATGTGGTGGGGCTGGAATTCTGTCCTCCTGGCTTGGCTTCTCCTAGCGGGTCGGACTGGTAAGGGGCTGTCCACTCCGGTTTCCTCCTCTGTGTGGCCCCAGCACTGTTCTGCTTCATGCCTGTCCTGTGGGATTGGCAGGGAGGAAAGGACGGGCCACACGGCAGTGTCCTGGAGCATCCTGCGGTGAGACCTTAGTTAGCAAGGAGGCTGCATGGCTCCGGAGCTTTCGGATAAGCCCCTTGACCCCTCAAGAGGCTGAGCTGGGAGAATCAGCCCTGAGCAATGTCCTCTCCTGCAGTTGAGGTGTGGGGACATGACAGGGTCTGCTGGGACCTCAGACAGAGAGGTGATGGCAGGTGAGGTCAGGAACTTGCTCGGCGTGGCTGAGAGGGCTGGCTCCCTCTCTCTGGCTCCGGGGGGCGCTGTGCTCTTGCCGCTCCCCAACGACCTCAGTGGGGGGTGGGAGAAACTTCCTTTCCGAAGAGAAAACGGAGGGCAGCTTGGGCTAGCCATGGCACCTTAGGAAATGACGCAGCTCCTCTGAGCCTGTTCCATCCCCCATGTGTTAGGTCCCTGCAGCTGCTGTAACCAGTGTCACTGTGCTGAAATCAAGGAGTCGTCAGGGCTGCAATCCTTCCAGAGGCTTTAGGGGAGAGTCTGTACCCTGCCTCTGCCAGCTCTGGCGGCGTCCAGCATGCCTTGACCTGTGGCCGCATCACTCCCATCTTCAAGGTCTGCTTCTTCACCGGCCTCTGCTCCATTCCCACATCACCTCCTCTGTGGGTCCAATCACGCTCTCACAAAGGTACGTGGGCTCGCATGGAGGGCCCGCCTGGATAATGCAGGAGAGTCTGTCCATCTCAAAACCCGGGAAGCCGGGAGGGCTCAGTGGGTTGAGCGCTCACTTTGCGGCGCTGGGGACTGAGGATCAAATCCCGGCCCCGGCCTGTGTGGACCCATATGCTGAACTGGGGAGGGCCCCCAGTTCAGTTCTCACCGGGGCGAGCTTCCCATGTGGGAGGCCCCTGGCCCAGTTCCTGCCCTGTGAGGCCCCCACCCATCTGTGTGGAATGAAACTATGTCGAAGACTGATGAGGTGCAACTATGGAGACTGCTCTGGGCCCTCCCCCTTCTCTCTGTCTCTCTCTATCTCTGTCTCGCTGTCAAAAACAATAAAAATAAATCTTCAAAACTCTTAACTTAATCAGACCTGCGAAGATCATTTTCCAATGTATCATTTACAGCTTCCAGGGGTTAAGATCTGATGTCCTTGGGAGCTATTATCTAGCCACCAGGAG
>PVKE010020313.1:0-17966 GCA_004027555.1 Craseonycteris thonglongyai
ATCTGCACTTTGGACAGAATTCAAGAGAGGTAGCTCACATCTCCTCCACTAGCTGTCAGAGGTGGTGGCCGAGGGCTGAAGGCTGTGATCTAAACTCTTGGTGGTTGACTCTGGTTGTCAGTGGGGGGCATCAGTTAGTTCCTCTCCGTATGGGTTTCTCCAGGTGGTCCTTCTTCATGGGCTAGTCTGGGTTTCCTCACATCATGGTGCCAGCTTTTCCCCAAGTGAACAGCTCACTTCCACCCCCAATAAAAGAGAGAGCCAGGCAGAAGCTGCATCCTTTGTATGAATTGTCACAGAGCACCAGTTCTGCCATCCTCGAATGGTTGGAGACTCTCAGACAAGCGCAAGTTCAAGAGGATGGGAAGGGGCAACATTCTAGAAGAACGAGTGCAACTGGAAATATGATGGTAGCCATTTGTGGGAATTACAGTATACCACAAGTCAGTCTGGGTTAGACTTTCTATCACTTTTCACAGAAAGAAGCCTAACTATACAAATGTTGATAAACATTTGTTGAATAAACATGTTAATTGTTGAACATTTGCCTTGCCTACATTTACTGAGTTTGTTGTTTTACCCTTCAATCAAACTACAACTTCTCTCATCTTTTGTTCTGCTCCCCATTTTGCTCAGGAAAAAACATCTCATATTGCGGCAATGCCTGACAAACAGTGGCATATTAATAGGTTAAATCAATTAATTAGCCTAACCTTCAGCAACATGGTACCTGAAATATATGTGTAGAACATTCTAAACCTCTCAAAACACTTTCATACCCATGAAAATTTTTGGTTCATCCAATCAGATAGAGCAGGTATTACTAACTTTGTCACTTGACCCAATTTAAAAATTAATAGCTAGTGAGAAAATAATTAATATTACTATGTACTATGAGTTTAATAGAAATTCTAAATAAAATGACTGTATGCTCACATACATTTGGGGGAAATTGGGATAGGGGATGCCGGGATGGCTCACTGGGTTGAGCATTCATTTGCAGCCCCGGGGTCCAAGGATCAAATCCCAGGCCCAGCCCCTACAGACCTATATGCTGAACTGGGGTGTGCCTTAGTTTGGTTTTCAATGGGGCAAGCTTCCCATGCAGGAGGCCCCCAGCTGGTTCCTGCCCTACCCAACCTTGAGCCCACCTGTGGATTACAACTATGTAGAAAACTAACAACCCTCCCCCTTCTCTCTGTCAAAAACATTTTTTTTAATAAAAAGAAAGAAAGAAAGAAAGAAAGAAAGAAAGAAAGAAAGAAAGAAAGAAAGAAAGAAAGAAAGAAAGAAAGAATACTGGGATAAACCAAAATAAAACCAAAGATTTTTTTTTTTTATTATTTTACTCTAGGACTTCCAAAGTCCTAAAGGTGTCACTCACCACCAGGGACTATAGAGCATAGATTATTCTAAACACTTTCTTCTAAGACTTTTGCTTAATTCAGGTGTTATTAGAACACAGTTTGAGAAATAATGACATTTCTAAGGCAGATCTTGGAAGCAACCATAAACCTTTTATACATTTTTCTCTACTTGCCTTTTTTTTTAGTTTATTTTTATTATTTTCTCCAGCCCATTAAATTTCATAGTTTTCATATAAACACTCCACAAATGGTGCCCAGATGAGGATGGCATCCTCGGATTCATTTGGGAGAGTAACCGCTATCTTCTTGGGTGGGATAATGTCTTTCATCTGTAGAATGTGAGACTATGGTGTGTGGTAACATTGACATGTCGTTGAGCAAGATAAGTCTTCCTGCCACCAAGAGAAGTGCTGTTTCCCAATTCAGAGTGGCTCTAATTCTTTCTGACAGTCTCACGGGTGTGCTGTGTCTGGTATATATTTTCTAGCTCTGGAAACTGGATCCCATCCTTCAAACCAGGGCTTCCTTTTAAAGGCAACCCTATTAGCCAACAAAGGGTGGCTATTTATTCACTTTTCTTCACTAACAATGTTGCTTTGCTAATACTCTTTTGTTGAGGTTCTTTAGTTAGAGTTTGCTTGGAACTTGGCCGCTTTGTGAACGGTTATTCTAAACAGAAAAGGGAGTAAAACAGCTCTAGAAATATTGTCTTCCTCTCCACTTTCTTTATTTCCCGAATAAGTGTCCTGGTGCTTGCTCTCCCCTAAGTATTCTTGTCAGAGAAGTCCTCTATAGTGTTACATGGTATTTGGTGCCTATTGTTATGAAATATTTACAGGCTGCCAGCACTCAGTACTTGACACAGACCAGACCCGCATTAAGCTGAGCATCTACCCAGCAATTTCCAATTCTTTTGTTGTGGGTTTCTATCGGAGGGAAATCACAAACAGCAGGAGGAAATTTTATCCACCAGAGGATGACACAGAAGAGTCACTCTCCTCCAAATATATCTCTCTTAGAGAACATGCAGCCAAACATTATAGAGGTCTTCGGAAAAGTGGTTGTGGTTCTTATTTAGAACATGTGGGTAATGATGAGAAAAGGGCAGGGAGGTAAACAACAATGTGTGGGTCTGTCATTGCTCAAAGTGTTTTCCAAGTAACATCCATTCTGCAGAATATTAATAGTTACTAATTGAAAAAGAGATTGTTTAATCAAATGAATTTAGAAAGTCTGCAATGGAGAACCTTTTTTTTAAAGACTTATTTCATTGTTTGTGAGAAGGTAAGAGAGAGAGAAGGGGGAGGGCCCAGAGCAGTCTCCATAGTTGTACATCATTACTTGTGACACAGTTTCATTCCACACAGGTAGATGTGGGGTGATGTAGGGTGGGAACTGAACTGGGGGCCTCCCACATGAGAGGCCAGCACCTTCACTGCTGAGCTATCTCTGCAGTTACCAGTTGCACCACAGTTCAGCATATGGGTTTGTATGAACCAGGGGCAGGAATCGAACCCTGAACCTCGTGATTATGAGACAAAGTGCTCAACCGCAGAGCTATCCCAGCATCCCAAGAACGTTTTTATTATAGCACTTATTAGAGTCTTTAATACATTAATGTGCTTTGTGCATCTCTAAAAAGGAGATGTTGTTCTATCTAGACCCTTCACATGAATTAATTTTTTTTTTAATTTTTTTGTTGTTGTTCTTGACAGAGAGAGATACAGAGACAGAGAGAAGGGGAAGAGTCCAGAACAGTCTCCATAGTTGCACATCATTGGTTTGTCCATATAGTTTCATTCCACAGGTGGGCGCAGGGCTGCACAGGGCAGGAACTGGGCCGGGATCTCACCTGGTGAAAACCGAACTGGGGGCACTCCCCAGCTCAACACATGGGTCCACATGGGCCAGGGCTGGGATTCGATCCTCGGTCCCCATGGCTGCAAAGTGAGCACTCAACTCACTGAGCCATCCTGGCCTCCCCATGAATTAATTATTTTAATTCTCCCAATTCCATGAAGTGGACAGCATTATTACCCTCAATTTACAAATAGGAAAATTGAAGCACAGACATGACATTCCTTGCCTTAAGCCACTAAGTAAATAGGTGGTGAGATCAGGAACTAAAAAACCCAGGTTATCTGAATTTAGAGCTTTCGCTCTGACCCACTAACTATACTGACTTGATAAATATGGAGGGAGGTGTGAGTGCACCATGGGACTGCCTGTAATTGACACAGCCAGTAACATGGTGCTGCCTGTGAAGTGGTTTATAGCAGGTTTAAAGTAGAGAATCTCTGATGGAAAGACATGTGTGTCTTTTCATGCAAGAATCATATTCCTGCATCTTTCTAATGACCCTGCTTCTCACGCATGCATTCCATTACGTGTGCAATGACGGGCAAATGGGAGGACGTTGTGAATCATGGGACTATGTCTGGTGGCTCCTTCTTGACCTTGAAAAACTAAGACTTTGGCTTCCTGTTACTTAAGATGTTGTTAAATTATACCCCAAAATTTCATATGCTTTTAAAAAAGTAGTTTAGACTTTATTTCTTAAAGCAGTTTTAGGTTTATGGAAAAGTTGAGCAGAAAGTACTGGCAGTTCCCACATACCTCCTCCCTATCCCCACAGTTTTCCCTATTATGAACAACTTGCATTGTTGTGGTACATTTATTATAATTGATGAACCAATATTGATATATAGTTTTTAAGTACTGTCCATAGTTCACACGAAGGTTCACTTTTGGTGTTGTACAGTTCTATGTGTTTTGACAAAGGCATAATGTCATGTATTTACCATGAAAGCATCATAGAGAATAATGTCATTGCCCTAAAAATCCCCTGTGCTCCAATTATTAATCCCTCCCTTCGTAGCCCCAAACTCCTGGCAACTACCTTTCCAAGATGTCATATTGTTGGAATCGTATAGTATGCAGTCTTTGATGATTTTCTTTCATTAGCAGCATAAATTTAAGGTTCCTTCAAGTCATTTCCTGCTTAGTACATGTCTTTCCATTACTGAATATTATTCCATTATATGGATGTACCCCAGTTGGTTGATTCATTCACCTTTTGAAGGATATATCGGTGCTTTCCAAGTTTTGTCAATTATGAATATAGCTGCTATAAACATTCATATGTAAGTTTTCCTGTGGATGTAATTTTTCAACTCATTTGGGTAAATACCTAGAAATGTGATTGCTAGATTTGTGTCATTCAAGAAATTAGTCAATTTCATCTTAGTTATCAAACTTGTGGTCATAGAGTTGTTAATAATATCCTTTCATTATTTTCTTAATGTCCATCAGATCTTTTTTTTTTTTTCATGGTTAGTCTAGCTAGAAATTTATCCATTTCATTGACATTTGCAAAGTGCCAACTTTTGTTTTCATTGATATTCCCTATTAATTTTCTTACTTAATGTCACTGATTTCTTCTTACTTTTGATCTAATTTGCTCTTGGTTTTTCTAGTTTCCTAAGGTGAACACTTTGATTAGTGATTTTGATCTGCTTCTTTATGAATATGTGCATTCAGTTCTATAAATTTCCCTCCAAGCACTACTTTTGTTGCATTTCACACATTTTGATAAGTTTTTCTTTTTATTTGGTTCAAGACATTTTAAAATTCCTCTTGACACTTTTTCTTTGGTCCATGTATTATTTAGATGTGTTGTTTAATTTCCAAGTACTTTAGGATCTTTCAGCTATGTTTCTGATACTGATTTCTAGTTTAATTCTGTTGTTGTCTGATAGACTACTAGGATTTCTATTTTAAATATGTAATGGTATATTTTATGGCCCAAAATGTGACTCGTCTTGGCAAATGTTCCATGTGTGCTTAGTAAAATATGTGTTCTGTTGTTACATGAACTAATCTATAAATATCAATTGTGTTCAGTTGACTGACAGTGACGTTCTGTTCGACTCTTCCTGTGTAGTTGACTGCTAGATCTGTCAATTACTGTTCGAAGGGTGTTGAAATCTCCAGTTACAATAGTGAATTTGCTATTTCTCTTTGTCTATTTTTCTCTTTTTTTCTATTTCTTTCTGGCATAATCATTGTAAATCTCTGCAATAGGTAAATCTGGTTCTAATGCTTGCTTTGTCTCTTAAAACTGTTACTTTTGCCTTTTAGCAAGTCTTTTCATTTTGGGGGGTCAAAAATCAAATGTTATATATCAGGTTTTATAACATGTATTTTAATGCTCTGTCGATAAACACATATACATTAAGAACTGTTATATCATCTTGGAGAACTGATCCTTCTATTATTATGTAATGCCTCTAACCCTAATAATTTTCTTTTGCTCTGAAGTTTGCGTCGTCTGAAATTAATATAGCTATTTCAACCTTGATTACTTTTAGCATAGTCTTTCTTTCTTCATCCCTTTATTTTTGTAGACAACATAAAGTTGGTACTTTTTTTTTTTATCCACTCTCACAGGCTATCTTTTAATTAGTACACTTAGACCATTCACATTTAAAGTGATTATTAATGGGGAAGCAGGGATGGCTCAGCGGGTTAAGCGCTTGCTTTGCAGCCCCAGGGACTGAGGATCAAATCCCAGCTCCAGCCTATGTGGACCCATATGCTGAACTGGGGAGTGCTTCCCATGCAGGAGGTCCCCAGTTCAGTTCTTGCCCCCCAGTTCAGCCCCTGGCTAGGGGGGTCATGTCTCCTATGCGGGAGGCCCCCAGCCCGGTTCCTACCCTGCATTGCCCCCGCACACCTGTGTAGAACAAACCATGTTGAGAACTGATGACGTACAATTATGAGACTGCTCTGGGACCTCCGCCTTCTCTTTGTCTCTCTCTGTCTTTATCTCTCTTTGTCTCTGTCAAAAACAATAAAAATAAATAAAAAATAAAGTGATTATTAATATAGTTGGCTTAATAGCTATGATAATTTATTTATTTTAAATATATTGCTCTTATTCTCTGTTTCTTTTTTTATTTCCTTTACTCTTTTTCTGCCTTCTATGGGTTTAATTAAATGTTTTATATGATTCAATTTTCTGACCTATCTTAGCATGTGAATTATAATTCTAAAAAGTTTTAGTGGTTTTACTAGTTTTCAATATAAATTCACAACTAATCCAACTCTATTTTTAAATAATACTTTACTACTTCATTGCTAGTGCAGGCACTTCATAGCAGTTTTCTCATTTCCTCCTTTCTATATCTTTTCACATTGTCATTCATTTTATTTATCCATAAGTGAAAGTGAAAATATTGTTACTATTATTATTTTAAACAAACTGCTACCTGTTAGGTCAATTAAAAATAAGAAAAATTAAATTTTAATATTATTCTCATTTACTTCTTCTCTAGCATTCTTCCTTTCTTTATGAAGATCTGAGTTTCTACTTTATATTATTTTCCTTTTCTCTGAAGAACTTGTCTTCACATTTATTTCAACACAAATCTCTGTAAACAAGTTCCCTCAATTTTTGTCTTTCTGAAAAAGTCTTCAGTTATTTTTCACTTTTGAAGGATTACTTTGCAGGATATAGAATTCTATGTCTGTGGAGTACTTTTCTTTCAACAGTTTAAATAGTATTCTCATATTTGGTACTCTCTAAGCTTTGTGGATCTGAGGTTTGTTGTCTGTCATTAATTTTGGAAATTTCTCAGCCATTATTACTTCAAATTTCTCCTGTTCCTTTTTTATTCACTTATCCTCTGGTATTTTCATTATGCACATGTTACAATTTTGTAATTATCCCACTCTTCTTGAGTATTCTGTTCCTTTTTATTTTCATTCTTTTTTCTTTTCAGCTTGGGGAGTTTCTATGAATATATCTTCAAGTTCACTGATGCTTTAGCTGTGTTCAGTCCATAGATGAGCCCTTTTAAAGCATTCTTAATATCTGTTATACTGTTTTTCCCTTTTTTTATTTATTTTTATTTATTTTAAGATTTATGTTATTGTTTGAGAAAAAGTAGGGGTGGGGAAAGGAGAGCCCAGAGCATTAGCTGTGACATGGTTTCATTCCATACAAGTGGATGTGTGGCCGTGCAGAGTGGGAACTAGACTGGGGGCCTCTTGCATGGGAGGTGAGAAACTTCACCCCTACCCTGGCAGTTACCAGTTGTGTTGCAGTTCAGCATATGGGTTTGCACAGGCTGGGGCCAGGATTTGATCCCTGGACCTCATGGTTACAATGCAAGCACTCAACCTGCTGCGCTATACAAGCATCCTTTTTATAGCGTTTTTTTCATTATCATATTTTCTTCTGGTTTCTTTTTTCTTTAGGTTTCTATATTTCTGCTCACGTTACCCATCTGTTCTGTAGTTCACCTGTTTCATTAGAGCTGTAACATATTAATTAAAGTTATTTAAGTTCCTGATCTGATCATTCCAAATCTCTGCAATAACTAAGTCTGGGGGATGCTGAGATGGCTCAACTGGTTGAGCACTTGTCTTGCAGTCCAGGGTGGGAGGATTATATCCCAGCCCCAACCCGTGCGGGATGCATCTGGTCCGGTTCCTTCCCTGCGCAGCCCTGTGCCCACCTCTGGAATGAAACTATACTGAAAACAAATGACGTACAACTATGGAGACTGTTCTGGGACCCTTCCCTTCTCTCTGTCTCCTTCTGTCTCTCTCTCTCTGTCAAAAACAATAAAATAATTTTTTAAAAATAACTAACTTTGTTTCCAATGCTTTCTTTGTCTCTTAACACTATTGGTTTTGCAGTAGCCTTTCAGTTTGATATACTCTCAATTGTTTGTTTTTGCTTTTACTTCCCTTGCCTTTGAGAAAAAATTCATAAAATCCTCTCTGAGTCCAAGGCCCATAGTTTAGTACCTTTGCTTTCTTCTGTGAAATTAATTGTTTCACGTCTTATGTCTAGGTCTTTGGTCCATTTTTAGTTAATTTTGATATATATGACAGATAACAATCTAGTTTTATTCTTTTGCATGTGTGGCTTTCCAATACTTCCAGCACCATTTATTGAATAGGTTTTCTTTTCTCTACTGTATGTTTTTAGTTGCTTTGTTGAAAATGATCTCCCCATATATATGTGGGTTTATTTCTGGGTTCTCAACTCTATTCCATTGCTCTGTGTCTGTTTCTCTGCCAGCACCGTGTTATTTTAATTATTGTCACTTTGTAGTATAAATTAAACTCAGAGGGTGTGATACCTCTAACTTTGTTCTTTTTCCTTAAGACTGCCTTGGCTATTTGGGGTCTTTTGTGATTCCATACAAATCTCATGATTATTTTGTTGTATTTCTTTAGAAAATACTGTTGGAGATTTTTTCTTTTGTTTTGTTTGTTTGTTTGTTTTTAAGATTTATTTTATTGTTTTTGACTAAGAGAAAGACAGAAAGAGACAGAGAGAGGGGGGAGGGCCCAGAGTAGTCTCCATAGTTGTACGTCATCAGTTTTCGACATGATTTCATTCCACACAGGTGGGCACACTCCGCACAGACCAGGAAATGGGCGAGAATCTCCTGTGTGGGAGGCACGTCCCCTCAAACTAGAGACCAAGGCAGGGGCCTCCCACATGGGACGCTCGCCCAAGCAAGAACTGAACTGGGAGCAACACTACAGTTCAGCATATGGGTTCGCATGGGCCAGGGCCAGGATTTGATCATCAAACCCTGGGGATACAAAGCGAGTGCCTAACCAGCTGAGCCATCCTGGCTTCCCCTCATTTGAGTTTTTATAGGGATTGCATTAAATCTGTGTTGCTTTGGGTAATAAGGCCATATTAACTATGTTAATTGTTCAATCCATGAACACAGAATACCTTTCCATTTTTTTGTATCTTCTTTGATTTATTTTAATAATGACTTGTAGTTTTCGGTGTATAGGTCCTTCACATCCTTTGTCAACTTGATTCTTAGTTAATTTATTCTTTTTGTTATAATTGCAAAAGGATTTTTTTCCTGAAATTTTATTGTTAGTATATAGGAACACAATAGATTTTTGTACATTGATTTTATATCCTGCAACTTTACAGTATTCATTTATTGTGTCTAATAACTTTTTGGCAGGGGTAGAGAAAGGGAGAGAGAAAAAAAAGGAGAAAGGAGGGGAGAGAAAGAAAAAAAAATTAATTTATTAGGGTATATATCTTCAGTCATGCCTGGATCCTGGTGTTCAAAGAAGAATCAGAAATGTCCTTCTTCAATTTTAATGGTTTCTTTCTCTATATTGAATTTATCTTCTCATGGTGTCAGATAGTTATCAGCACTATACATTTCCATTCTATTAACTCAGCAATCCCAATGGATAGAAGGCTGCATTTTTATAATTACCCAAGACATTGATTCCACGAGTGTCTCACTGTATAGACTTGGGCCATGTGTCAATCTCTGCACCAATTCCTGAGGCCAGAGGGATGCAGTGCCTTGCTCAGCATGTCCATGGTGTGCATTCTGAAAGTCCCATGAAGGACTCAGCTGTTCCCCAATCACTGGAATTGAGTGTAGGGGAGAAGATGAATGGTTCTCCAAAGAAAACTGGGAAGCTTTTATCTAAAGAGAAGTGGATTCAGGGCAGGAAAACCAACTGCAGACACCTTTAGAAAGCCAGGCAGAGGGCAGCTTATAAAGTAGATAGGCGTTGGTAAACAATGGCTAGAGGCCAGGGGAAGCAGCTTAAAGATCATTTGAAGGAGCTCAGGCTGGATGGAAGCATGAAGGAAAATTTTAAGCATGGAATCAGGTATCCCTTTTAGCAATGCATCCCTAACACCAACATGCTGAGAGCAAGGTGACATTCACTGGACATTCCTTTTATTATGGTGTCTTATCTGTGCTATCCACTACAGTAGTCATTAAGCCATGTATGGCTACTTATATTTAAATTAATTAAAATTAAATAAAATATAAAAGTTGCTTCTTGTGCTAGTATGCACATATCAATGGCTAAATAATCCTTTGTGGCTAATAGCTACCATATTATGTAGTACAGATGTGAACATTTTCAGCACTGCAGAAAGCTGTATTAGATAGCACTGGATTCAACAATTTCTTCCTTTTTTTTTCAGTTAATTTCTCCAAGAAACAAATGTGTTCAGATATCACACTTTCTTTTGCCAGTTACTTAAAAATAATGAGATCAAGAGAATAGAATTATTCTGCTAATGACAGATCCAATGTAGAATCTCCAATGAGAGACTTAAACTCAAACCTGAAATTCAGTTAAGTATGTTGATTATCTATACATTATTATACCTTACCACCTTGTGTGTTCTCTTTTTCTCTTCCTCTAAGCATATTCTAGCAAGTTGAAAAATAAGTTGTGATTATTTGAAGCTGGTCAGGTTGATTAAAGACATCAATTAAGTATCTACTGAAAAAAGAAAACATGACGAAGGTCAATTCCAGCTTTGGGGTTCCATGTCCCTCAATTGGTGTTATGTAGACTTCCAGCTAGGTTTTAAGAAATGCTTCTCAAGTTCTACTGTCAGCCACCCACAGGGTATCCTGGATAGTTCTGACAGTATCAAGGGAAGACTAGAGTTCCAAAGCTGAATCTTCTTGTAACTGTTGAAAAATATTTACAACTGCCACAACCCCAAATTGTAATGTGTATTTCTTATCTTAAAGGAAACATCATGCTACATAGAAGATGTCCCTTGGCTTTCATAAATAAAGTGGAGATAAATTTGGAGTGTGTTTAAGCATTAATCATCAGAGAAAAATAGGACGGCAACTATCATTTGCTAAACTGTGCTATGGCAACTCTGTCAGAGACATGATCACAAAAATCTTCCATTTAAAGATTCATTTTATTTAAATATCACAAGATTTCTTTCATCTAAGTATCACAAGAACCTTATGTCATGCCAGGATTACGTTCACTGTTACTGACAAAGAAACTGAGGCTTAGTAAGATTAAGTACTTTTGTAAATATTTGAAAAGTTGCCACTAAAATGGCAAGGTGAGACCTAAAGCCATCCATTATTGTTAGAGCCCAATTTCAAGTTCTTTGCCAGCTTGCCCTTCTGTGGTATTTGCTATACAAGTAAGACAGTTTGGCCCTTAAGCTGCAACCACCAACTCTTCTTTATCAGATGTCCACACAGTCTTCAGTTGGGAAGTCCTAAAACTTTGGGCAGTGTTAGAGTTGGAAGGTTTTTCCCTTTGCCCAGGTATATACCGTATTTTCTGGCATGTAAGACGACCTGGCGTATAAGACAACCCCCTAATTTTACAGTTAAAACATAGGTTTAGGCCTATATTCGCTATATAAGACTACCCCCTACTTCTGAGGCTGTAGTCTTATACAGCGAGTATAGGCCTGAACCTATGTTTTAACTGTAAAATTAGGGGGTCGTCTTATACGCCAGAAAATACTTATGTAAGAATCTTGTCCCTCTCTATGCATGTAGTCATTGAATCATTCTTCTTTCAGCAAGTAGTTATTGAGAATATATTATATAGAGATGAACAAGTAAAGACTGGGCGCTACCTTTAAACAGCTCATAATATTCTCTATGAGATTAAATATATCAGGAGACTATTACAAAGCAGGGTGGCAGAAATAACAAAAGACGAAAATACGTAGGGTGCTATGCAGTGCTGTTCCAAAGTTGGGGTGCTGAGAGGAGCAGCCAGGAGCAGGTAATGAGGGGATGCATCATGAAGGAATTAAAAATCATAATAGAATCAACTACAAGTTAGACTTCGTTTTGTTATTATCTCATGATAATAAATTCTAAACAATGTCAGTGATAAAATTCTTTCTCTAAAAAATCATTTCTTGGGCTAAATTCTGAATAATAGTTGGAGCTACAGTTGAGTTTGAATTATATATATATGTAGAAAATTAGTACATTTTTGTCACCTGTCCTTAAGGACACTGCATTCTATGTGAAACTTAATTCAGAGAATTTCCAGTTATGCAAAGAGCCCCCAACACATGCAGCCTTTATCTGTACTCATTTGTTTCTCGAGTAAGTTCAGGATGGTGCAGACGAGCTCATTTCAGACACAGCCCATGTCTCCAACATCTGTAGTACTACATATTCCCGAATTAAACAGGACATTCAAAAGAAGCAGTGATAGCACAGAAACAGGACAGCACTAGAGTTCCTTCATGCTAAGTGACCACATATTTGTGTCTAAAATTAAAAATAGGGGAACAGTATAAACCACAAGTTCTAATAATTTTGTTAAAGGTAAAGAGAGATTTTAACTCATTCATATATAAAATGTTTTACAGATTTTGTAAATACCTTTTAAATTGACATTTATTTTCTTTTAAAACTGTCAAATGTTTTTAGACTAGTAAACAAGTCAGGAAATAATGATTATTATTAATTATTATGTGATTTCAACTGAAAATAATTTCATCATTTAGAAGAGAGAGGTGTTAAAAACATTCTCTGGATGTCTGGTACACTAGTTCTGGCCCTGCTACTGTGGCTCAGAGAAGAAGGCCCCTGATACTTGAGAGAGCTTGGTAAGCTCGAGATGGCAGGGGTCTAGGGCAAGGTGTTAGTAGCAACAAGCGCTGAGTCTGCTGAGGTGAGCAGGGACCAGGTGAGAAAGTCCAGGAGATGTTGAACAGAGAAAAGAAATGGTTGTTTTTGTGCATTAGAACATTCGTTGACGAGAAGGATATCCACAGGCAGCAAGATGTTGTTTTATGTCAGTTAATTTTTTTAACTTAGAATTTTTTAATAACTTATTTAAAAATAACTGCAGGCTTACAAAAGAGATGCAAAAAGACTTTGCAAATATCCAGAATATCCAACAATAAAATCTTAGCACAATTGATATACATTAGACTCTCCATTGACTGGAACTCAAGCAACTGGCAGAACTTTGCTTGAGTTCCAGTTAAGCAAAGAATCTACTTACATTGATCTGGCATCTACCAATCCCCATGGGTGACAGTTAACTGGGAGTTTACTTTGTAAGACTATTGATGTTACTACTTTCTGATCTTCAGACCTTATTTGAATATCACCAGTTGTCCCACTAATGCCATTTTGGGGTCCAGGGTTCAACAAGATGCTATGCTGCATTTAGATATTATGCCCTTAGTTAATATCTTCTCCAATCTGGGACAGTTCCCCAGTCTGTCTTTGTTTCTCATGACCTCAGAATAGCACTGGACATTTATTTTGTAAACTGATCCTCAATTTTTATTTGTCTAATGTCTCCCCATGATTACATTCTGATTTAAATTTCTGGTAAAAACACTTAAAAATCACTATTGTGTCCTTTAAGTACATATTCAGAGACTCTTGTTGATTTGTGCCATTACTAGTGATATTAACATTTCTTCATTAAGGGGATATATATGCTAGGTGTCTTCACTGTGGTTATTATTATTTTTTTCATTTGTAATTAAGAAATACATTGTATGGAAATATTTTAAGATCATGTAAATATCCTTTTTCTCATCATAATTTCACCATTAATTTTACCATCTACTGATGATACTTGTGTGAAACACTATTACTCTGATGTTTCTCAAATGTGATTTATTATTTCTACAATTCTTTGTATGTACCTAAGTTGAAAATATGCTGTAAGAAAAAGCTATCTTATTCATTCATTCATTTATATCATTAACATAAGTATGCATGTATATAAGAATATATCAGTATAAAGCCATGGTTTCCTATTTTAATCTATGGGTTATAATTGACTACTATCATTATTTATTTTATTTCTCCAAATGTTCCAGATTCAGCCATTGGAAAGCTCTTTATATTTGCCTCTGTGTCTTGTAATATATCCCTTCTTTTTCTTGCTCAAAGCAGTGGCGTGTATATTTAACAACAAACAAACAAACAAAAATCAGAATTTTTATATACTGATTAGGCATCTTTAAAAAATTTTTTTAAAAGATTTCTTTTATTGTGTTTGACAGAGACAGAGAAAGACAGGAACAAAGAGAGACAGAGAGAAGGGAGAAGACCCAGAGCAGTCCCCATAGTTGCACATTGTCAGCTCTCCACATGGTTTCATTCCAACCAGGTGGGCAGGGGCTGTGCAAGATGAGAATGGGTTGGGGGGCCACCTGCATGGGACACACACCTCAGTTCCGCATATGGGTCCATATTGGCTGGGGCCAGGATTCAATCCTCAGTCCCCAGGTCTGCAAAGCAAGCACTCAACCCACTGAGCCATCCTGGCTTCCCCCCTTTTTTTATTCTTAACATTAGATAATTTGATATTGTCTCAGCCCTAGTATGCTGCATTCTGTATCTATCTCCTCTTCCTGCTCCCACTCATTTTTCTTCTTGCATTTCAGTTTTGATAATTTCTATGGACCTATCTTCATGTTCATTGATTCTTTCCCCAGCTGTATCGAGTATACTGATGAGCCCATCCAGAGCAGTATTCATAGCTGTTAACATGTATTTTTATTTCTAAGATTTCCATATGGATCTTTCCTATAGTTTCTTTCTTTCTCCAAAAGTCCCCCACCTGTTTACTCTTTGTGTGTGTTGTCCATTTTTACTGGAGCCTTTAACATATTAATCATAGTTGTGTTTATATTCCTTTCAGATGTTTCCAACACCTGGTTCACTGTTTTCAATTAGAAATTCAAAAAGCAAAAACAGAAATAGATAAAAAGTAGGAAAAAATAAAAAGATAGCTTATTGACCCAAGGAAAGAAAAAAAAAAAAGATAACCAAAATTATTTCAGAGGAAATAATTTTGATTCTACTGTTACTTTGTCTCTTGCTAGTGGGTGTGTTTTTTGCTTTTTAATATATTGTCATTTTTGATTGAGTTGCAGACATTGGGTGCAGAGCAATAGCAGCTGAGGTAAATAATATTCATGCCTGCAAATAGGCACTTCTGTTGGGCCATCACTGTGAGAATTACCTAAGTCAATTTACTTAGGATTGGAGCTGTGTTTGATTTTAATTGTTTGCAGTGTTACCTAGAATGTACTGTACCTTTAAACTTCTTAGCATTACTTTGTATTTAAACTGGGGCTATGGTATGGCATACTGCTTTTCAATGCTTCTGTTTCACCCTCAACTGTCAGTCTCCCCTCTGCTCCTGTGCGATGGAATGATTTCTGTCCATGCTTCTACCTATTTTCTACTTCAGTAATTTCTGTTTTGATCTTTATTTTCTCTTCCTTATGCTTTTTTTTTTACATTATTTTCTTGTACCTTTTTTTATATTTCTGTTGATCTGAATATTTAATTTCCTTATTCTCTTTTTTTTTTTACTTTTATTATGAGTATTTATGGCTATGCAGTTTCCTGTTCTCATTGCTTTAAATGCATCCATAGATTTTAATAAGCACTGTTTTCATTATCATTCACATTTATTAATACAATTACAATTCTGTATTTTCCATTTGTATTTTACTTTTACATGAGCTTGTCTTTTAATTTCAGGTAGAAGGGCTTATGAGCTTTTTTTGATGACATCTAAGGGTATTTTTGCATAATGATCAAACATGATATTATTTATAGTATTTCAACTCTTTGTGACTTAGTATAGAATTAATTTTGTTGCGACCCACAAGCATTTTAGAAGAAGGTACTCTTTGTTTTCGGTAGTGTGTGTGTGTATTCAAGAATTTTTTCTTTATCTTTGAAGTATAATAGTTTTATAAGATATGTCTTAGTGTTGATTACTCTGGGTTAATTAAAGTTTCAAATATTAGATAGGTTCAATTATTTTACTTTTCTTGTTCTGGACCTCCAATTATATGTATGTTATTTCTTCATTGCCTGTTTTTATTACTAACAGTTTTTCTCTGAGTTTTTCTTTCTTTATTAACCGCATTTTCATTATCTTTGCTATTTCCTACCTTTATTCAATACCATTTATTAAATTTTCATTTGAATCTATTTTCCTCTGAAATAATTTTGGTTGTTGTTTTTTTTTCTTTTTCTTTCCTTGGGTCAATAAACTATCTTTTTATTTTTTTCTACTTTTTACTTATTTCTGTTTTAGCTTTTTGAATTTCTAATCAAGGTGATTTTTCATATTTCCAATTGTTTGTTTGTATGTACTTAATTAATTTTGTAGCATGGTCTTACAAGTCATTTCTGCTTTATGAGTTTTTTTTAAAGAAAAAGTTTCATCAACTGTAATGTGTTGACTCTTATTTTATGATTTTCTATAACTTTCAATAGACTTTAATCATCTTCCATTGATGTTTTGATACATATATTTCTGATTCAGTGTTGCCCTCTTTTGTCACTGTAGCAAAGTCCAGTTCTTTAGGTGAGAGACAGACAGACAGACAGACAGAGAGACAGAGAAAGAGAGAGACAGAGAGATAGAGGGTACATTCTGTTTCCTCTGTGTTTTGTTTAGGGCTTTGTTTTGTTTTTTTGTTCTCTTACAGAACCCTAAATTTTCCCATTTTGCTTTATTTCTTCTTCAGTATTCAATCATCAAGGTGGTCCTCTGCCTTTTTTTTTTATATATATATTTCTCTTTCTGGAGTCATGCTTTTCAAAAACTGCCATCTCAATTTATGTATACTTCTAAGCACCTTTCTTATCATCAATAACAGATCTGTCAATAGATCAGTTTTTAGTATGTTCACACTTAAGATGAACTTTTTCTTTCTGGCTATGGTTTTAGAGAAATTTATGTCCACCTTTAGCTTCCATCTTCTCATTTTCTTGAGTTTTTCTCAACCTGCCACTGCTCATCTTGAATAGCTTTTTGTGGGAACATGAGTGATAACTCACTGGTTTTGGTAATTTTTATTCCTATACTCTGGTAATTCTCTGTGTTCTAGTTATGCTGGGATTGTGGGTTTTGTATAGTTTTATTATTCTTTTTCTTTTCTAACATTTTTGCCAGGCATATGGAAAGTGTAAGCCAGGCATGTTTAACCTGCAGACTAGGATGGCTTTGAATATGGCCCAACACAAATTTGTGAAACATTAGGCAATTTTTTTGCAATCTTCATTTTAGTTCATCAGCTGTCATTAGTGTTAGTGTATTTTATGTGTGGCCCAAGAGAATTCTTCCAAAGTGGCCCAGGGAAGCCAAAATATTAGACACCACTGGTGTAGACATGAATAGCTACTATTATTTTCAGCTTCCCAGAAATGTCCCTATGTATCATTGTAACCTAAGATCGAAATGATCAGAGATAAAACATATGAGGCTGTATGGGTAGAATGCCCTAAATCACGTAGCTAGTTAGTGATAGAAACTATGGGCAATAAAGTGTAGCAGTAAGAGCCTAAGCTGTAGGAGAAAATAAATGTGGTTTCAAATACTGGTTTTCTAGAGAAGACTGTGATAAGGAAGAGGTCTGCTGGAGGCAGAGTTAGGAATACCAGTGATGCTTAATTTTTGGACTTTGTATTCAATATATTAACTTGTTTGTCAATACATAATCCATTAAATGGTATAGTTACATATCCTTCCCTTTTCTATATTCTATATTTTATAATAAAAAGAGCTGAAAAATAAAAATTCAAAATAAATGAATACTGGTGCTCTAGCTGTGAGATCATGCATGACTTATTTAACTACTCTAATCTTTTTCTATCTTCATCCAACAAAAAGGGATTGTAATACTTACCTCATGGTTCTTTAGTGAAAATTAAATGAGATGAACTTTGAAAAGTCTGTAGTACATTCCCTAACATGACACATCTCAGTAGATATAAATGG